>JAAZTK010001953.1:0-12405 GCA_036507255.1 Megalothorax incertus
GCCAATTATACAATCTCATTTGCTCATGTCTTAATGGGGGGAAAAGTTATTTTAAATTTTTACATCTACTTTTACGATTGTACATACTACGAGTACCTACTACAATCACATAAAAATGGTCATTGTACCTACTTCGTCGTAATCATTTGTACAATATTGTTTATATTAAACTCGTTTCTAATCTTATGAAAGCAAACTATCCGTAGATCTCAATTCTTCCATTCAATAGTAAATCATAGAATTTCTATTTTGTGCATATTGTGCGATTAAATGTAATCAAATATTGGTATCATGCGAATATACTTCCACAAAGGTAGTAGTAAAATTAATCTTGGAATAATTTATTCAAACTCTCAATTAAAATAAATATAATACTTGTACGAACAATATTAATTATATCAAAGTCATATCTTCAGCCCAGAAGGTCCGATAAACCCATTCGGAATAAATTTGGAAGGCCCATGACGGAATTAATCCCCCAGCAGTCACTCAACAGCTTCTTCCGGTCCATGTCCTTGCACCTCAATGACCATCCTCTCCATCGGTCAAGGCCCTCTCTTTTCATCACATGTTTTGCGCACAACACATCATCCCATAGACTTCCATCCATAAAATCTAATTAAAATCAAACTCATTAGTGATTATTCTGGTCAAATATTTAAATTACAATTGCTTACTTAAACAGCTTGTCCTACAAATCCCACCCTTATCGCTTGTGAATCCGCAATATTTCGGAGGAATTTGAAATAGACCAAATCCTCGGTTCTCATCAAAGTCAGTCCGAAGGGTTCCTCTCGTCTCAGCCATTGCGAGACAAACCCCTTCAATTATAGACATTAATTAAATTAATTTGAATTTGAAATAATTCAAAAACTTACAATCCTCCACATTATCCACCTCGTACTTTTTGAGCTCTCGAGCTAATTCACACCGATTCATATCCCTCCCATAAACGAAGGTGGAGAAGGTCCCCAGGAGGAGGATGGCAAAAAGAATTCGCATGTTTTTAGTATGATAAAAAAATGCAGACTGAAGGTGGAGAGGTGGAGGTCTTGGGCTTTTGTCTCATCCTCAGAAATCCTCATCTTAAATTCCTTGAATGTGAAAGGCGACCCAACTGGATTTTGGCAAATCTGCAATTAATACCGGCCATTATTTGGCTATTAAACAAACTCTACCCAAATTGTCTCTCGGCTCGACTAATCACTCAAAAAGAGTGAAATCTGGCCTACTTTGAATTCATAGTGTGGTTAATTCAATGTAAAATTCTTCTAGGATTCGAAAACTTTAATTTGATCCCAAATCTAATTCAATTCCAAATCATTTGAGTTAAATAAAAAACAATAACGCCTAAACATGTCTAATTCTGGACAAAACGATCTCAACAGTCCTCCTGATCCCGAAGAGAGAATCCCAAGTCTCAAAATGCCTCAAAAAATGCCCAAAAAAAGAAAAAGTGCAAAAAGAAATCATTTATTAAATCTGTGATTAAGGAGAGAAAGAGTCAGATGAAGGAGGAGGATTCTAAGATTGAGCATGAAAAAAGCTTGGATAAAATGGCTGAGAAGATGGTGGCTTCAAACGAAACGAGAGGAGATCAAAATAAGGCTTGTGTATTATTCTTTTTGTCATGCCCATGGTCAAATAAAAACATAAACAATAAAGGAAAAAAAATAAGGCTTTGAAAGGTTCAGGAACAACCCAAACTAAAGTGAATATTCTTCGGATGCAATGGCTGAGGAGGAGGAGCGTGAGAAAGAATTGGAGGAAAATGCAGGGGTTAGCGAGGAATCCGTGTCAGAGGATCTTAATTCCATCTCGAGTAGAATTCTTCTCAATTGAATACATTTCCTTCTTCCTTAACCCTGTATTTCTAATTGTGAATGCATTCTTCTTTGCAACTGGATATCTTCGACTTACAGCCAAGCAAAAACAATTCTCAACGCTCTATGAGTGAGCATTTTTTAATGATTTAATTTGTCAATGAACTTTTAACCTGAGGAGGAGCCACCCTTGAACCTCATTTACCCTTGCCCATTTTCCCCCAATCTTTGCAAACCCTGCAAGTGCAAAGTCTCTGATCTCCTTTTTAAGTAATACCTCCAGCATAGACTCTAAAAATTACCATCCCTGGGTGTATTCGAAGGGTCAAAGGGGGTGAGACTTTGATCCTTTTCCATTGGGACGACCCTGGGGTTTCAAATTGCTAAGAAATATGCTCCTATTCTGAAGCAATTACTCCAAGGGGTTTGACAATACATCATCCTTGGTTCAAAAATGAACATTTCATTTTTTTAAGGTGTAGCTTTTGAACAATTTCAGGCTCTTCTGAGACCCTATTGTAAGCCTTGAAGAATCCATTCTATTTTTCCTAACATTTGATTCCGAAAAAAGGTTTTGGTCCAAAGTTTCTTTCAGAGTCATTGAAGATGACTCTGAGATGGAATTAGGATTTGGGGTTGAACAATTTGGGATTTTTGGGCTTGCTACAAACAGATGGGCTCATTTCCCCCTGAGGGAATGGGAGATCAAGCCATTTGGATTGAATTGTGCTCGAATAAGTCTTGAAGCTCCTTACGTGGCTCTAACGCCTACTCGTGACCCTGGAACTTCGAGATGATGTGATGGCTCTAGTCTCGATATTCTCTGGATATCATTACAAATCCCTTGAAAATGAGCTCCGGAACAAGTTTATGAAACTCTGACCATATATAAATGTGAGATTCTAATTAAATAATTGTGTCATTTAAAGATTAGGTTTTAGAGAGTCTGAATTGGATCTATTCCCTCAATCAAATACCCATTCAATTGATGGGCTCTCACCCAAGGAGTATGGAACAGAAATGCATTTAATTTTAGAATGTACTATAATGCACCTTTCTTTGTTTTGTAACGCTAAAGCGAACGAAAGGAAAAATTCTATTCTAAAAATAAAAATTTAATCCATTTCCCATAAAAAGGTACAGATATCTTAAGGTGCTTATACCTGCAAGGTGCAGGTATTACTAATCCTAAGTACCTAATATAATATTACGATACAATACTCTCATATATCCGTATGATTCATAGGTTTATGGCCCAAGCTAAGACTTTCTTGGACAAATCCCGCCGATTCCTTACTCGACCGTTGAAAGCTCCCATTGTATGAGGACATCAATTGAATTTGGACTGCAGTTGAATTTTATTTATTTTATTTATTTATTTATTAGCTTTAACGTCATTGCATTCAGTCTATAAAGACTGGTTTCCAATACAAGACAAACTTACATATAACAAAGTCAAATAATAGTTACTAGGTAGGTAGTTATTTACGCTTTGAATTAATAAGTTTCAAAATTAACGACTTAAAACTATTCAAATTAATAGTACTTTTAACATTATAGGAAAGCGCATTCCAAAATGATGCAGAATTGTATTGAAATGAGTTTTTGTTTGCATTTTTTGGTACAATAAGATTGAATTTCTGCCTTGTATCTCTTAAACTAGACTCGCGCAATTGTATAACATTTTTAAGATTAGGAGACAAATGTGTTAAAAGCATTAATTAAGGTACGAGTATTCATTAAAACATTAAAATAAACATATTCATCAATGGATAACAAATTATAATAATCATATAGATATTTAAAATCAATTTTACGTTTGTTTTTTGCTTTTTTACCATACAGATTACATAGGAATTTATCAATAATCTTTTGACATTTTGTAATATTCATTTTACTTGTATTGCCCCAAATCACATTACCATAATTAATAATAGACAAAATGAGAGCGTTTATTAAAATACAAATAGTATCCTTATTTAAATAGTGTTTATATCTTAACAAGTTCATACATCTTGGAGTAATCTTTTTACAAATATGAGTAACATGGTTATCGTACGTTAGCTTATCATCTATGTGTATACCTAGATACTTAAAGCTACTTACTCTATGTATAATATTATTCTTACACGCTAATGAGTTAAAATTATGCCTATTTCTTGACCATTTCTTGTGAAAAATCATGAATTTGGTTTTATTCCAATTAATTTGCATGCCATTCAAAGTGCACCAATCATCAACCTTTTCCAATATGGATTCTAAATCATCTTTTAATGATTGAGCATCCGAATTGGCTTTAATACATGTTAGATCATCCGCAAACTTAGGTTCTATAGGTAATAATTTGCTTATATCATTAAAATACATAATAAAAAGGAGGGGCCCTATGATAGATCCTTGTGGGCTACCCCCATTAAGGGGAAATTTATCGGAAAGTATATTTCCTAGCCGAATTTGGCATATTCGATTAGAAAAGTAAGAAATGAGGAGAAATAAAGTGTATTTATTGAGAGAAAAATTATTCCTATACTTTACTATAGCTAACTTATACATTAGATAGTCAAAAGCTTTTTTTAAATCTATGTAAATTACCCCAGTTAACTTGCTATTCTCAAGATTTGAAAAAATTGTGTGTGTAAAGTCAATGAGAGCCTGATTAGTAGATTTACCTTTTCTAAAGCCATACTGATATGGATCAAAAGAATCTGTATGGATTTCAGATAGAATTTTGTTTGTAAGGAGATATTCAAATATCTTCCCAATGAAAGAGATTATGCTAATGGGGCGATAAGAAAGAGGATTTTTTGGATCCGAGTTTGGCTTTAGAATAGGGGTAATAATGGCTTTTTTAAACTCTAAAGGAAAGACAGATTGCTTAATGCAAGAGTTAAATAATCTAGTTAATAGAGGAGAAAAGATTTTTGGGTATTTTTTAATTATTTTAGGTGGAATGCCTTCAAATCCGAAACACGAGCTATCTTTTACTGTATTAATAGCATTAGAAACTTCATTTGAATTAAATTGATACAATTCGTGATTTGCAAAAACTTCATTGGCATAAGAATCCTTAAGAGATTGTAAATCGTGGTTCGGATCATCGTGCTTAACAATTAGACTATCTTTAATAGTATTCAGTATATCAGTATTACTAGTGTAAATCTTATCATCTACTCTGAGTTCGGATATAAGGGTATTCTTAAATGAATTTGCCGTCCATTTTAACTTTTTGGCCTAATTTCCGGACAATTTACAGTCATATTTCCATTGGGTCATCTCGTTGACATCCCCACACCACCATCATCATGTCCAAAGAGCCATTTATGCAGGAGAATGTAAGTGTTTTTTTGTATTTTTCAAATTGTGGTCCTGTGGAATTCCCAGCAAATTAAAATTTAATTCTGATTAAATAATTAAGCGAATTCTGATTTATAATTTAAATTCACAGATCATTAATCGCTTCCTGAGGAAGGCCAAGGTTGATTCTTTGAAAGAGCTGCGGAAGGTTGACGAAAAATGGCTGTATTTGGACAACATAGAATTAGGAAAAGAGGTCTAAATGGGTCAGTCCGAATTAATTATGAGTTTTATTTTTTCATTTCTAACCATATTCCGAATTTCAGGGTCAATTCAAGCAAGTGGAATTTTCAAAGGACAACTTCCAGGAGGATCTTCAATTGTTTTTGAAAGAAACGGAGGCAAGTCCAGAACTATTCAAATCATTTCGATTTGAATTCGGAGATGCCTTCAAGTTCCTCGACGCCTCATTCTTTGATCTCTATCGGCCACAATTCCTCCGCCTCCAGTTCTCTGTCATCCCTCCAGATAAATTTAAATTTACGCAAGAAGCCGCTAAATATTTGAGAGACCTCCTGGGCTGGATTTCAGAGGAGATCCAAGAGTTACAAGTCTGGATTAGGGACGAAAATGATGAGAGAGCGGAATATATCCATCCGGCAGCCTTTCAAAGCCCTCTCGTATTCCCCAAACTAACCAAATTCAGTTACGGCGAGGAATTGGAGAATTTACAATTCTTTCCATTTGTTCAACACTTTCATTGCATCTTGGACAGATGTAATATGACCTATATTATTGTATAAATTAGTATATTATCTATAAGCTTTATTTTACATTCTTAGCTCTTGAGGTCGACCCAGCTCCAAAACTCACCTTTCTGGAGGTTATGCTTAAAGGAAATGAGGACGATTTGGAAGACATTTTTGGATTGGATCCAACCACCCCAAAAGCGATCTCGCGATTGTCCAAACTCAAACATCTATCCCTTAACTCCGACTCTAATTTACAAAGGTAGGCCTTATAGGTAATTATAATAAATATTAAATCAAAGAAGCAAGGCGGAAGTACATGTATATGGGTTAAAATGCTAAATATGGGTTGGCGTCGAATTAATGCACTAATTCCGATTGACCTCTGGCCGGAAGTAGTTGAGTGACACCTTATTACATTTGGGGTCTGTTAGCTACTTCTAAGGTCAATCTCTGGTAAAAATTTCAGAGCCTTTCAAAGGTGTCTTCATACCTTTCGGGCCATGTCAAAAAAGACTTAAAAAATCACATGTTAAATTCCCATAAGGATACCACTCCACCAAAATGACCCTTGACCCGAAAGGAGTGGCGTGATACCTTATTCCTTTTGCATGCTAAGACCTTACATTTTGACCTACTCAGGTCATGATTTTCAGCCATTTCTGAAGCTGTGTGCATAGGTAAAATCGCGATTCTAAAATTTAGCATTTTAACGCCTTCCTCCTTTAAATTTCATTTCATTAAATCTTCACAGAGTCAGTTCAATTCTTCTTAAAATGTCGTCCGCAGGGATGTCACTTGAAAGTTTAAGGCTTTTTATTGTACCTCAGGAGCCTGGATTGGATTTTGGGGCAATCTGTTCGGATTTGACCCACTTTTTCCATACTCAGGCTAAATCCCTCAAAATCCTCAAGCTGAAGTTTGAGCTCGGAGATGATTATGAAGATTTGGAGCCGTTTGAGGGTATATTGTGGCCAATTTTTAAGAATGTGCACACCCTCCATTTAGAGTATTGTTTCTTCAAAATGGGGCCAATTCCTGAGTATTTCCCCTTGCTTTTCAACCTCGAACTTGGGGAAAGCTTTAATTTGAAGACAGATTCTAACAGATTCTATACCCTGATGGAATTCAATCCTCGTCAATTCCAACCCTCTCCGTCAATTTTTGGCAAAAGGATAATTCGGATATAATTGATGAGTGGATAAATTGGTTCGAGTCAAAGTTCGACTCCGTGGTCCATTTTAAATGTAGGAACGAGATGGTGAGGATTTGATCAAAGGGAGCTCCCTTGGAGTGACACTCTTGAGGTGCTGGAAATAATTTTTTTCAGGGGTCCAAATCCAATCAAAGTTGGATACCTCACAGGTATGTACTTATATTTTATAATTCTATAATTATCTAAAACTTATTAATGTAGAAATATCTCCAAAATTAATTTCATTTTTATAGCGCTGAAAAAACTCGTGATTTATGCCTATTGCGGTTTGCGTAATTTGGAGATGGGTTGGTTTGATGATGCTCTTGCCCTCAACTTGTCATCAATCACATTCAAATGTCTTTATAATAACATGGTATTACCGATATATAATTTATTAAATAAATTACTATTTAGAATTTGATGAGTGAATTCTAATCCCATTTGCATCTTTTCAGCCTACCAATGAGCTCAAAGAAGCCTTCATCCAGTATTTCCCATTCCAAGTCCAGTTCGAGGAAATCGATCATTCAGATTAATCCAGCAAATTCTCATTGAGCTCAATTACAAACTATCTTTATTGTAGATATTATATCTAGATAAATACGCAATACAATAATTGTTTTTCATTAAAAATTAGCTATCTAGCTTTTCTACTAGGTATAAAATGTAATACTAATTTATATAATTAAGTAAAAAATTACCAAAGGCCGCTTGGGAGGGTTCGTAGATATGTTTTGAACTTTTGAGGGCCATATTTGAATTCAGGAAGTTAAAATACCCCTGGGATCGAGTTTCGTAAAGTTTTAGCCATAATTAGTCAATTTAATAGGGAAATTATGGAACAGAAATACGAATACAACTCGTATGACCTCTAAAAGTGCCCATTGAAAAGAAAAGGTTTAAGAAGTAACGGGAGGTCAAAGGTCAATTAAATATCCAAAATTCCAAAATAAAAAGAACGGTTTTTGATCCACAAATTCAATGCTTAATTAGATTGCTAATACTCGATTCTGTAGGCGCGAGTTAAAATTCAAAACTTGTTTTGAATTCCTAGATTTTTTTAAATCAATTTTTTAAGATTTTGACCAATTCCCTTGTCCTAAATGACCTGACCTCCTCCACATTGGCCACCCTGACATGGAGGAGAACTGCCTAATTTGTTATGACAAGTGTCGGCCGGATTTCAACACCTATTTGACCCAAAACCCGGATCTAAAGGCGAATGTGTGCAACTTGGTCTGCGAGATTTACAAACTTTCAAATCGAGATTTAATTCTTGACCTCAAAAATTATTTCAATTTCTGCCAACTCTGCTTTGATGACCTGGTCCGGGTTCATCGGACATTCAAGTCCCTCAAGAGGCTTCAGGAGTCGTTAAAAAATGATCGAGAGGAGTTGGATAATCGAATTCGAGAAAGTCATGAAAGATTCCGGGTCGTTCCTGCGAAAAACCGGGTCATTAACTCTGTCAGAGATGAAATCATTCGTAAATCCACATTCTTTAAATGCACAATTTTTCTTTAATTAGTACTTAAGAATGTTCTAAAAATATTTATTATTTTTCAGGAAAAATAGCAGGCCCGGAGAATGTTCAAACACCCTCTGAATCTTATGGATTTGCGACTACAAATGAGGATGAACCTGAAGGAATCATAATTTCAAATGAAATATCTCAAGAGGAAGATCCCTTTCAAAATCTCGATGATTTAAGCTCAATTCTTGGTGATGTTCTTAAAGAGGAGGAGGCGGAGGAAAGAGAATTAGAGATTCCAGAAGCTAAATTCACATTAATTAATGGCAAGAAGTGTTCAACTTGAACCCATACAAGTTTTAATAATAAATTCATTTCCAGTTCCAGAGCCGATTCTTCCAGAACCTCGAATAAATCTCAAGAAAGCCATATTGATCCTCCCAAGGCTTCCTGAAAGCATCCAGGAGCACTCAACCTCAATTAGCATTAATGATCCTTCAATTCAAGCCTTCGTAAAGCAACCCCCGTTTTACCTTAAGCAACAACAAAATACAATTCTTCCCAAGGCTCTCTACAAATGCTTTTTCTGCACAATGGTCTTCAACAACCAAGTCACCCTCTTCCACCACAGGAAGAAATACCACAAAGATGATCTCTACCCATGCTCCCAACTCCATTGCAAAGAGAAATTCAAAACCCTTGCAAATCTGAAAATTCACAAGCTAAAAGTGCATTCCATCACAGAGATAACTTGTCATTTTTGCCACTCAATTTTCAATAATTTGCAAACTTTTATGGAGCATAAAAGAGCTCAACATTCTAAAGCCCTATTCGTATGCCCTGGACCAAATTGTGGTAAAGAATTTGCTAGAAAGCACCGAATGAATGTTCATATTAAAGAATTTCATCCGAATTTGGTCAAACGGAGAATAAAGGCGTCTCAGATTCAAATGCAAATTATTCCAAAATTTAATGAACCACAAAATTCAGAACTTGAGCCTCTCCCACCGCCACAAAATTCAGATTTCGAGGAAATAGACTCTACTCGTCCAAAACCTCTATACAAATGCTTCTTTTGCCCGGAATACTTTCACAATTTACCTAGTCAATTTTTACACCGAAAAAAGTACCATAAGGATGATTTATTTGGATGTTCAGAGCCCTCCTGCACCGCTCAATTTACCACCCTTACAGCCTTGAAGTCCCATCATAGGAAAGATCATAATATTTACGAGTATGAATGCTGCTTTTGCTTGGGAATCTACTGTAGTCAGTCGGATCTTACCTCACACAAAAAGCAGGAGCATCAAAGTACCCTATTTATCTGTCCAGAAGCATCTTGCTCGAAAGAATTTGCGAAAAAAGCTAATTTGAATAGCCACCTTCAAGTAAAACATCCCTCGAAAGAAGAACAGCCCAAATTCCCTTGCATTCAAGTTGGATGTGGACGTGTTTTTGTATTAAGATCTCAATTAAGGTATCATATCCGACACATCCATGAACCAAAGGTTGGAACGACATCAAAGGGAGTGGTAACTTCGAGGCACAGATCTTGGCCATGTACTATAGAAGGTTGTTCCGCAATCTTTCAAACTAGAGGAGGGAGGAGCCTTCACCTTGAAGTACATAGGTCAAATAAATGGTTATGCGAGGGATGCTTAAAATCATTTGGGCACCGGGAAGCCCTTGAAAAACACGAGGAGAGTTGTACTGGAGGTGGAGGGGATCCCTCAGTACCATTCAAAGTAAGGAATGCTCTGCCATGTCCAGAATGCTCAAAAATCTTTGTCACAAATCAAGATTTAAGAGTTCATTTGCGGAACATACACGGAGGGAGAATTAGGCTGTCTGATTTGAAGGATTCCTCTAAAATCAAGCCTACTCCACTTGCAAAAAAACAAATTGACCACCCCATGAGAAGTAAAAACGAGGACAGGAAGAGGACAAGCTGGCTTTGCGAGTTTTGCTCAAAAATCTTTAAAGATCGGAGTAATTTTAAGCAGCATTTGAGAAATCAGCATCCACCTGGTCAAAGGATTTCATTAATCTGCTCAAATTGCTCGAAAAGCTTTATGACCAAACATGGCTTGAAGGAGCATTTTAATCAAATTCATCTCAAATTGCACAATCATTATTGTGACCAATGTGGTCTCGGATATTACTCATTGGGTCAACTTAATTCTCATAGGAAGACCCACTTTCTAACCCTGACCTGCTCCATTTGTCCCATGAAGTTTTATACGGAACAAAATCGTAGGATCCATGAGCTATCACATTCCTCCGAAAAGACTTTCAAATGCCCTCAATGTCCAGCATCCTTCAAAAGGCCTGGTGGTCTTCACCGCCACAAGGTCATTCAACATTCTCCCATGGAGGTTTACCCATTCGTTTGCGAAAAATGCGGGCAAAAGTTTAAAATCCGGGATTATCTTCGGAAGCATATTCGTCTTAAAAGATGCAAGGGAAAGTAATTCAATAATTGATCTATTAGGTACGCTTGATGCATAAAAATTTGCCTTCTTTTCTATTGTACTATTTCCCGCTACGAAGGCAAATTTTTATGCATCAAGTGTACTACAATTCTATCTAATCTAATGTATGATAATTTCAAATACCTATTCATGTATGATTTTGAAATATTGTAAATAATAAATATGAATTTCTTAAATGCCGTAATTTTGATAAAATCTCGTTTTTTTCTGCCTAGATTAACTCAGGATCAAAGAATCTACATTTATACATACCTAATTTAATAATTATTAATTAAATTAATCAGATTCGTACCTAATAAATTAATAATTTAGCAAATGCATAGGTCAAATCTTTAAAATCCGATTAAATTAATTTTTATTTAACACAAATAAACAAAAGTTCTAATTTTAATTGCAATCTTCAATAGGATAGATTATAATCGATACAAATATTAGCTTAGAACAAAAACAGATTTAATAACACGCGAAGGATTAAATACATATTTAATTAAAGTAGAATTTTTAACAATAAACAAATCAGTGGAATTTGTGCCAATAGAGAAAGGTGGGTAATTGAAGGAGCCCTTGATTTTGACTTGTCACTCGCTCCAGTTTTGTCTTCCGAGGGAGGAATTATTTCATTCTGGTTTTTAGGGTTGAGCTCGCTCCCATTTGATTTTGGATCCTCGTCCACCACCTCTTCAATCGTTACCTCATGATCATCTCCACTCGCATCTGGTGAGGTTCCATTCGTAGCTCCTACATCCCTAGGCTCTTGATCACCTACCATAAGCTCTGGAGGAATTCCAATATTAAATGTAGATCCATTAAATTCCAGGACATCTTTAAGTGCTGACTTTTGTTCAGATCTCAAGGAATTAACCTCCTCCTTGAGGATAGCTGCTCCAGTCATATAAGAGAGTCCCCCAATCTGCTCTGGACTTAGGGCTTTGAGGGTGGCCGTAGGAGTGGATCTAATTGCAAGTGGAGTCACTCCAGACATGGATTCCGGTGGGATTGATGACACAGTATCAGGTCTTAGCCCTAAAATTTAAAAAAAAAATTAAAAACGTTTTTTAACTCTATTTTTCAAAAAAACTAACCTGCAAATACGACACCAATTGCGTTGACATCCTCCTTTGTCCAAGACCGAGGTGGGCCATAATTAGAAGGCCGAACAGCATGTGTAGCAAGTGTGGTAAGGACCTCAGAGCCACATCCTTCCAAAATCCCAAGTGTTGGTGAAGCATCCAGGAAGAGGGTGGCATCAGACTCAAAGATGCTATTAACAATCTTATCCGTGAACCCGCAAATGATATTCTGAAGGGAAATGACAGCAATTCGGAGGTTATCAGGCCTTGCAATCCCCGGAGCAAACCCTGGGAAGATTCTATTATCC
>JAAZTK010001954.1:0-12400 GCA_036507255.1 Megalothorax incertus
TTGGATATTTGTCTCAGATTTTACAATTTTTTCATGATATTCCCCGAATAATTTTGCTTTTTCACGCAGATTTTTAAGAATTTTGACAGAATGTCTTCGTAGGAGTGCTGCTTGATAAAAAAATGAAAAGAAAAGAAAGGTAGAAAAAATTGTAAGAATTGCTACCAATCCATATATAATTAGTGGCAATTTGGAATAAAATCTTAAAGTGACAAAGTTGAGAAAAACTAATAAAGTGGCAGCAGTTATCACAAGATTGGTCATAAAATAATTTACAAGTCTTCTGTATTTAACATGAAATAACCGAAGTTCACGCCATTTTTTGTAAATATTTTTAAAATCTGCTTGATTTTGAATTGATCCTGATTCTTCTTTTATCTGGCCAAGAATTGTGATGATTGTTAGGAGGTGCATTTCGGTGGTTAAAAAGACGTAAAGTACCCTATAGGCTTGTGAAGTCCATATTGCGAGATGATAGCCAAAAATTAGAGTTTGAGAAAAAATATTTTTGCAAAAATGAGGCAAAAGATAAAAATAAAATAGGATCAAATCCGGAGCAAAAATATAAATGATGAGAAGGAAGATATTGTAGAGAATATATCCCCCAAAAGTCGCAAATAATATTGAAATCAATACAAATGTAAGCATCCTTTTTTCCTGATCTAAAATAAAAAATATAATAAATTGCTTTGCAAAAAGGTTTTTAAAAAATGTACTTACTTTGATATTTTTTTCCAAATGCAAATATTTCGCCGTAAAATTTGCAAAATGTTCCAGGATCCTTCCCCAGAGGGTATATGAATAAATTAACGAGAAATAGGCCAAGAAACCAAAGAATGGAGATGCAAAATTGGAAAATACCCTGATGTGGTCTGGTTTGGGTAATTTGTAGGCAAATATAGATGAAATAAAAAAGAATTGATTTATTCCAAAATTTTTCCCAATTTCTGTTAGATTTGGCTTCAATATAATTCTCTCCATCATTTGATTTGAAAGGAAATAACTTGTATTTTGCAACTTGATTAAAAATTTTTAAGCATATTCCCAAAAATCTTTTATTGAACATTTTATCCTTTTCATGTAGCGTCTCAATTGAAAAACTTTTGAGGTAGATTTGAAATTTTTGCTTAACTTACGATCAAACTATCAATTATTTCGAAATCTTTATGAAGCATTTTTCAAGTTTGTTTATTTTGCAATTAAATATTTTGAAACAAAGCACTATAATGTACATTTAGCTTTTCCTATTTAACAATTTTGTATTTCTTAATATGGTTTAAAGCGAAAATTCAAAAAATTATTTGTTTACAATATTTTGCAATTCAGGCAATTTGGAAATTTTATTTGAAAAAGAGATATTTTTCGATAATTATATAATTACTAGATTAAATGGCCAAAAGGCTTTTAAAAAATTCATCCTTAAATCTTTTACTCAATATATATTAATTTGGATATATCAAAGATTTAACATCTGTTTTAACAAAGAAAGTGAAAGGAAGAAATTTGTATTTTTCAACTCGATTGAAATTTTTCAAACATTTTCCCATCAATTTTTTGTTGAACATTTTATCAAAATTTACTGATATAATGATTCATTGAGAAGCTTTTATTCCCAGATTAAATTATTTCGAAATTCTATTGAAATTCATTGAAATATCTAATGAAGCATTTTCAAGTTGGTTGATTTTGAAATTAAATATTTTTGAAAATTAAGTTAAAAATTAAAATTAAAAATTAAAAATTAAATTGGGATTAATATTGCACAAAGCATTTAAAAACTTGTCCCAATGAATATTTTATTATTTTAATATTTTAAATGTCTTCCTTCATGTCTCAGCTCTCAATTCTAAAATTTAAATTTAGGTTTTCTTTAAGCATATTTACTATATTATCTTCAGATATATTATAAAGTAAATAAAATTACATTCATGTACAATATATGCCATATACCTAAAAGATCGATTACAAAAAAAAAATTACGAAATCCTACTTCTTTTCTAGATAGAGTATTATACAATTTCACAATATTTACAAATAATTTTAAAAAATTCAGAGAAAAACCCTGCTGATTCAACATTAATAATTATATTACTTAATCTTTCCAGAACAAAAATATATTTTTAAAGAAAGCAAATAATATTTCTCAACAGGAGACCTTTTGGATTTTTAAATATCTATAATTAAAAGGATTAACTTTTTTCTCCAAAAATCCTTTTATCTGCAGTAAGTTTGGATGATTATACAATTGAAGCCTAAACAAGCTTCCCATTTATAAAATTCAAAATGGTCAGCCCAAAATTCCTCTAATTTTTTCATCATTTCTTCTTTTACATCTAAATATAAAGGCCCTGGGCTGAAATTCAGTTTTAAGTAGACAAGTATCCAGTCTTTTCCAATTTAAAATTGCTCATCATTAAAATATTGCAGTAATTAAAATAATTATAATATCTCTTGCAATATCTCAAGCCAATTATACTTAAATTGAGAAATTAAAAGGGTTAAATAAAGACAAAAGGAATGATTTTAAAAGATAAAATTATC
The DNA here is from genome assembly GCA_036507255.1 of Megalothorax incertus. NCBI lineage: Eukaryota > Metazoa > Arthropoda > Collembola > Neelipleona > Neelidae > Megalothorax > Megalothorax incertus. Next base: position 2,542 of record JAAZTK010001954.1, read on the forward strand.
AAAATTTGGCAGACAAATTCCATTAAAATAAAAAAAATGCTTAGTAAAAATTTCCTTTCATTTTTTCAATCATTTCTCCGTTTTACATCTAAATATAAATTATTGCCATATGCATTAAATTCCTCCGGAAATCTTGGTTTGGTTCCCCAAAAATCTATAAAAATATGGCGTCATTTTTGCCTTCATTTCATAATTTTTGGCTTGTATATTTTGATACAAATAATTATAAATGGGGCAGAAATATTATCAAATCCCTATATAATATTTTTTGCACTTGTTCCCTCTTGCCAGATGATGGTTGTTGCACAAATGCGAAAAACTTTCATATATATTCCAAATCTTTTTAATCAGTTGAAAACTCTAAAAAATTCAAAGGAAGGTAACTAATTTTTTATATTAAATAATTATATTTGCCTGAATATTTTTTAATATTGTAATTATAACGCATTTTTTAGATAATCTTAGCAGATTTGATATCCTGGAATTAATGGCAAAATTATTATGTATTGTCATCACTCAATCCTCCGTATTTTACCCAATTATTTATTTGATATTCCCTGATTCTCCAAATTATTATTATTTTTATTTAAAATTCATCAATGAATATTGTCTACTTTTTTTCCTAGTAATATATCAATCTTTTTGTTTTCTATTCGGTTGCATTGCGATGCTTTTTTCTCTCCTTTTTATGGAGATATATCTAATATGCAACACCAAATCTCTCAATTCACTCAAGTAAATCTAATATTATATGTAAATATTCCAATTTAAAACATGTAAAAATATAGGAAATTGGCGATGGAAATCCAATCTGGAAATGACTTTCGGAATTGCCTTCAAATGTGGAAAACCCTTCGGATGATGAACCTGAAATTTAATCATGAATTTGGAATATCATTTATTTCAATTATTGTAGGGTTATCTGGCTCTGGACTTGTTTTCGGCAATATGTGCTGTATTTTGCTTTATGGGAAAGTCCACATAATTGTTTATTTAATTTTACCGATTGCATCTGCAGTTGCATCCTTGATTTTTTTTATATTTTTCTATCAAGCTTCAAAAATCCGATCCCTTTCCTCGGAAATTCTGGACATCATTCGGGATAAGTCCACTGATTTGTGGGTGGATCATAAGAGGGAGCTGAAATCTCTCCGATATTTCGGACTTCATTTCCTCTCATTTTACTGCATCAAATTCACTACTTTCCTCAACATAATTCTATTTGTCACTTCAAACACTTTTGCACTTTATATCATGCTCGTTAAAAAGTAAATTTGCCCCAAAGAATAGTCGGTAGGTATTTACATAATTAACAATGCATCCCTAATATTCTTAGATACATTTTCTTATCTATAAGACTATAACACTATAAATATACATAGTGCAAGTATTAATTTATAAAATTATAATACATGTAATAATATAATAACTTATCCTGTTCATAGTTAAATAATAAAATTGTACATTACAGAAGAAATAAAAATTCCTTTAAAGTAATTTTTGAATTTAATTTATTTATTCTTGCTGGTTTCGCAATAAAATTTAAATTTTTGAATATTCATTTAAGTAAATATAATTATTATGATGAAACGATTCCAATATTTTTGTCAAATTGTCAAAAGTTATATATTTTGAGAAATAAATCAAGTATTTAAATGGGAATTTCGTCCAAATGTTCTTTAGTCCGGATTGATTAGGATTTGCAAACCTAAAATATCAAATTAACATTATATTTTACCAGAGAAATATTTCATAGGGATCTCTCTAACCTCAGTGAAAGCGGTATGAATGCATTCGCCCAAAGGAATGTAAGACTGGCAGCTGGACTCATTTGGATCAATTTTTGAGGAAGTTGAATCAAGACATGCCCCAATTTTATCCGAGAGATCTTTTTTGGCTTCTTCCGGAACAAATTTATCAAGATCTTTCATGATATTCTCCTTATGAGGCATTCCTTTATCGTCAACCTGCCATCAAATTAATTAGTTTGAGATTATTTAAAATGAAATTGACACTTACAAGGCCTGCCTTCACAAAAACGCATTTTATAAAGCATGGTGTAGTTTCTTTCGTCAATTCACTAGCTGATTCAACTTTGGCTTCTTTCAGACACTCTTTTTTGTTCATCAACTGTTCTTCAGATAACTTCATTTCTTGGCCATTGCATTTCATTCGCTTCTCTTGACCTTGGGCCAGCTATTTAATAAAATTTGAATTTTATATTAAAATATTAGGATTAAAAATACAATTAAATTATAAAAAGTACCGCAAAAAGCATGAGGAGAGCAAAGATTTTGAAAAGAAACTGCATTATTTCCGGATTGAAAATTAATTTTAATTTGGAATTTAATGTATATTTTTAAAAAACTTCAATTTTACAAGAATATTATTTTCAATTTAAACGTAATATTTGATTTTATTTACTGGGAAAGATGAGTAATATTAATGGCCCATTTTATGCTTTTATATAAGGATTTGATTAACCTTGAAAAAAATTTAATTCATTAATTAGTTAGCCGGTAAAGGTCTAATATCGTTCATAAAGTTTGAATTTTTGATATGTTAATTAATTAATTAAAAGTTTCAATGCCTAAGTGGATAATTAAAATGGTCTTGATGCTAAATGGAAATTGATATGCATTAGGCCAAGGATAAAACAATGAATTTGGATTTTAATAGGGCCTAATTAACATTGGTTAAATATGATTTCATGCAGACAGTTAATTATATAAATCCCCCTTTGAAATCCACCTTTGAAATTAACTGCTGATAGTTGTATCTTATTCATATATGGTACAATATTTGGATTATGAATCATATTCCGTATGAATTGTAGTATATGGGCAGTACTCAAGTTCTGGAACACAGAACTTGAATTTCATTGAAAAAATCAAAATATTTAAACGAAAATGTTATTTTTTTTAATTAAAAAATTCCAAAATATGTACAAAAAATGAATAAAAAATGAAATATTCAAATAAATAATATTGCTAGAACTTAATTATTTTTAAATCCTTTATATTTCTTCGAATGAAGGTTGGAACCTTGTTGGAAATCATTTTGTAGTGGAATTTGCCCTAGTGGTTGTTGATCCAGTCCTCCTTGTTGGCTAAAAGGCGTCGAAGAAATGATAAGATTTGAATTTTAGATTTATTTTTAACATTTTTTAAAAATTAAATATATTCATACATAAATGGAGCTGATAAAGGCCCTTGAGGACCTATGAAATCCGAACCCGGTCTGGGGCGACATCGAGACATGGGACCCTGAGGAAATCCACCCGAAAACGGATCCGAAATGGAATATCTATCGAAGGGTTGATTTACAGATCCTCCTTGACAGATCTGAAAAAAATATTATTAAAATTCTAATTCTAATTTCAAATATTTTAAAATCCTACCCGAACTAGAGCGTTGTTCAAGCCTAAAATTATATCATTTTAATAATAATCGATAATTAAATAAAATATAAAAAAAATACATTCGCCGAGGGGAACATATGAGTCGCAAGATGAGTAGAATTGATAAGTGTCTTCTTCTCGAGATTTTGATTGCAAGTCTACGCAATTAAATAAAAAAATTAAATTAGAGATTTTGGAATTAAATTAAATCTATATTTTTAAACTTACAATGTTCATCAACGCAAAATTCAAGCCTATAATTTCCAAATAATGAATTTTAAATATTTCAAGAATTTATGCATTTTTTCATGTCATTTAAAATACCTGGCTAATAATTCAGGCCTGTATTCAAATGGGACGGATTGTCCAACTTCAAGCAAAATTGGGCCTTTAATTGGTACATTTGCTTCATTGAGCTAATAAATTATTTACAAATAATTTAATATCAATTTCATATGGATAAAAATTATTTAAAAAAATATTTAACTCACAAACCCTTCCCTTTTCATAACACAACGCACATAGCACTATTCAAAATCAAAATTGAATTATTACACAATTATATGCAAATAAAATTATGTTTATTTAATAATTTTTACCGCATGCCTTTCTTTGTCCAATTCCTATAATTTCAAATATAAATTTTTTAATTAAAACTTTTTATTTAAAGATTTTTTTTAAAGTTATACCTCGTACACATCTACACCTTGATCTCTCAGGCACTCTCGTTTCCTTTCCATCTAATAATATAGGCAATAAATAAAAAATTTGATATTAAAAAATTATTTGATAATTAAATTTTTTAGAAACCTGTTCCGGTGTCAATCTCAATTCGAATCCAGCGGAGCAAATCATCGCCGATGAGCTTTTCATGAGCTTAAAATTAGAAAAAAAATATTAAAAAGATATGAAATCCTGGTCAAACTTGGCAAACCCTTACCGAATAAATTGTCCAAAAGACGATTAATAAATTAAGGGAAAAATTCATTTTTTAATGGAATTAAAAATTCCTTTTTAAATATGCAAAAAATTTAAGGAAATGGGGATTTCCTTTCTTTCCGTTTTTATTTATATACCCCCATTTAATAATGACCTTTTCCTCACTTTCAATGTCTTTATTTATATGCGTGTTCCCTGATACAATCATACATCTTATTTTTTTAGAACAAAGGATTGCATTTTATTTAAAATATATAAGTTTATTCTTTAATTTTTTTATTTATTTCATATACTGAGAGTACAGCAATTTAAGAATTTAATTAAAGGTTAATTACTTCTCCCTAAATTGTTTCTTATGATGAACAGCTCTGCAATTTAAAACGGAATTTAAATAGAAATATAGGATTTGAATATATTAGAATATTTTTTACTTTGGTCAAAGCGGAATTTAGACACTCCCAAAATGGTATATAAGATTTGCATGTGACCTCATCAGGTTTGATTTCCGGATCTTCAAACAAATATTTAATTTCAAGTACAATTTTAATTTTTAAATATAAATTTAAATATAAATGATTTACGATGATCTTCAATGCATTTATCAATTCTTTGTAGGAGTTTTTCATTTCCTTCCGACTCTAGATCCCGGTGTATATTATCCTTATGGGGGTATCCTTTCTCGTCGAGTAGTTTCTCTTCGGAAAGTACGCATTTTACAAAGCACTTTCAAAGGTTAAATAAATTCCAAATTAAATGAATAGAATTTTAATTTAAAAATTAAATTTTAAAAATAATTACAGGAGCTTTTTCCACGCCCAAATTCCGAGCACCTTCAACCCCCATTTCTTTGAGGCATTTCTCACCAGTTCGCATATTGATTTTCATCTCGGATTTCTTACATTCTTGACCCTGACCTTGATTGACCTAATAAAAATAATCCTAGTAAAATTGGGTAGTTTTTAGGAATGAAATGTAATATGTACCAAAATCACCAGCAGGAGAAATATGGCTAGATTTAAAAGCCGATGCATTTTTATTGGAATTACTGCTTCAATGGGTACTATATCCGTAGATGTGATATTGTCCAATTCTGAGCAAAAAAATAACTTTAAATAATACTACTTAAATTATATTTACATTCAAAATTGTCTAGATTTTGATGCGCATTTTTTCCACTTATTTATTCATTTTATACTTAGGATTAGTAATTATTTAAAGCTTTATTTTGGAACATTATATAATTTCACATGAATCCAATTAGATTCCATTTTTAATATGAGCATATAAATTGAGAAATTAAATACATCAAATGCATTTTTGGTGAAATGGCGTGACTTTGATGAATGAAGCTTGGATTAATTAAATTATGGCAAAGGTCAGAAAGAATGGCCACATGTTGACAATATAATTACTCATGAATGCCATATCATGATATCAGTATTCTTGGACAATTTGATTGCCATTTTATTTTTAGCATAATTCTAAAAATATCCGTAGTAGGCAATCGGAATCAATTTAGAAATTTAGAAATTGATCAATTTATTCCGTCATTTCCTCAAAACTAACTTTGACGTCATATATCATGATTCATGATTCATGATCATGAGATTTGTGGAAATTTCTACTTGTTCCAGAACGAAGGAAAAAAATATATACACAAATTCCAGACATACTATTTGCAATTTCAAATAAGATTTGCCAATTTTAGAATGAACCAAAATATCTCAAGATATATAAATCATGTTCGTTGAATTTACCGATTCAGAAAAATAGGGTATGTTTTTAAAATAGGTATATGATATATCCATTCAGCGAAATAAGAATTTATATTCTTAAAAATATGTAATAGCTGCACTTGTAGCTTACCAATATATGTATATTGTAAAATACATAGCCTTATTGTACGAAATATTCTGAATACTTTAGTAGATATATTGTACTATAAGAAAGATATGAATGCAATATTTAATCCTTGCATGGGATACCTAAATTGCAAATTACATAGGTATACTTGAAGGTAGGCAAAAATCTCATATTTATTATATGAATCATATGACTTAATATTGTATATTCTTAATCTAAGGGCATGCGATCGCTATAAGCTTCTTTTTATAGGTATTTACGTACTATTGTAGTAGGTAATATAAAATTATATTGCGATAAAAGAGGTATATATTGTGCCGTAATATCTAGTAAGTAGTAATAAAGTCCTTCCAAAAGTCACGCAAATTCCTCGTTAACCCTCAAGTTGAGGCGGAAGTCTCGGGACCCACGAATTTCCAGTTAAACTCATTCAATACGTCACAAATATCCCCAAAAGTCCCTAATACACAATTTATAATCAGTTTAAAATCAATTTTAAACTATTCCCATTCGAAATGATCTCGATTCTGGTTGGTTAAGGACAAGGATTTATATGAAATTTCCTATACAAGCCAACCCAAGGGAAGGTTCGTCATAATTCCGGGGTGTTCGGGCACGCAATAATGGACCAGAATACACCTCTAATACCCGAAACTCAAGTATTTATACCCGGAGATTTTTACTGGACTAATCATTCAATCCTCGACTCTGAAACAAAGCAAATCTCAAAGAAATTATTAATTCAAAGCCTTCAAAACCTACAATTTAACTTGAGATTCTTTAAAAAAATTCAAAATTCTTCCAAAAATCTTCAAATTCTTCAAAATGAAGCTCTCTTCGCTCTTCAACATGCTCTACAAGCTACTACGCACCTCAAAGGTAGTTTAAAAATCCTTTCTCATATTTCTAAATTCATTTCTAACCCAATTTTAATTTTGGACGCTTTTAGGAGATCCGGAAAGCCCTAGAATTGACATCAAATCCCCCAAAACATCATTTCCGGTCCACTATTAAAGCCCTCCTCGCCTGGAACCCCTTCCGAGTGGCTAAAAAGAGACCCTCGATCGACTACCAACAGGGACATTTTGATTCCTTAAGCCCTGGAACTCCTCCAACCTCGAAAGCTCGGACCTCAATTGATTCTGGACCTCATCCTGGAAGTCGGAAGCCAAGCGGAATTGATTTTGGCTTCGATCCACAATTTGGATTTGGGATTCCCGAGGCTGTGACCCAAGACAAGTCCAAAAGGACCTCAATCACTGAGATCGAGGGCCCCCAAAGGCGGAAGGATCGATATGGACTTGATTACAAATGCTTTTATTGCGAGAAAAAGTTTGATTCGGACCGGAAACGGAAATCCCATGCAATTTCACATACAAAAATCCTACTATTTTGCTTCAAATGCCCAATGTCCTTTAGTTCAAGGGCCAAGTTGGACTCGCATTGTGCAAAAGTACATTCCCACAATGGAATGGTGCGATTCTCCTAGTATAATAATTAAGTTAGAATTTTTATATACACTTTTGTGGTAAAACATTTTTTAAATAAATTAAAAAACATTTCAAATTGAATAAAAATCTGTCCCTAAATACTAATACAAAGTATGTAAAGGCTATTATAAGCTTTTTTCATATAAATACAATATTAGCTAAAATAAAATCAAAAGTTAAATTAACAATAATAGATCGTATTTTATTTATTGATCTTTTGAAAAATATATACATTTAATATTAAGGTTAAATTCAATGAGAACACATTCAGATTATAATTTATAACTTGGTTGGATTAATAGAATTCGATACAAAATTTAACTTTAAAGTAGTTTTGTAATACAATAATTTATCATAAATTATACAACAATATAGAATTTTTAATTTTAATTAGGTAAATAAATGGCTTGTAGACCTGAAAAATTGTTGCAAGAAAAATATTAAGAATTTTGAGATTATTGACAATTGAATACCTAATGATTCTGAATAAATATATTAATTATTAATACATTTATAGAAATTGTCAAACTGAATCGCGATATAGACATTGTAATGTAAGATGTTTCAAGAATTAACTCGTAAAATAAATGAAATCAATTATTGACGTGGGACTCCTCGTGAACATCCCTCGCATTCTCGGATATGAACATCCTTCGGCAAGATGGGGTCATTCGGCACTCAAACACTTGAACTTTGAGTTCCTTGACGGTAACTTTAGGGCTGTTGACCTGAGCTATTTTAACATTATTCTTTTTATCGACTGCCATCTTTTTGTGTTTTCTTGATATGTGTTTTTGAAGTTCCCGTTTAGCTCCGAATACCTTGTCACAACCCTCCACTTCACACTTGAAATCTCTCCTCCTCTCATGGACCATTTGAACGTGGATATTCCGAGTTGATTTCTGAATAAAACTTTTTCCACAACCTTGAACTTGGCATTTGAATCTGGGAGGTTGGTGGGTCATATAGTGCTGCCATAAAGACATTTTTTTGATGAGAATTTTGAAACAGTGCTTGCATTTGAATGACCCATTCTCCAAACGAGTGTATTCCTTGAGAGCAAACCCTCGAGCACGTCTGGGTAGTTTACCGCCTTGGATCTGAGCTAACCCTTTTTCCTTGTTGTTATCCTCAACATCTGTGTCATCCTCCGAGCATGAGCCATCTTCAGGCTTAGAATCTGAGATATTCTTTTTATTGGAAGCCGCCTTTTGATTCCTCAGAGTCCTTGACTTGCTGGAAGAAGCGACTTGGCTGAGAGTGGACACCCCTGGAAGAATTTGAGTATTCTTCGAGCAGGTCTTCAAGAGCTCGTTGGGCTTCGTGGCTCTAATTGGAAGAATCTCTCCTGGAAAATAAATGAAATGTAAAATAAACGTTAAAATCAATTACTTTAAATTAGGTACCATTGGCTGAATTGTGGATTTCAGGCTCAACGGCTGCCGGTGTAACTTGAGCCTCGAAAGAATCTACAGAGTCATATCAATGTTAAAATTACACATCCAGGTAATTGTGTTAATTAATTACCATTGGAATGTTCAGCATCAATTCCATCGTGGCCAAGTGGTGCAAGAGTACTCGTACCGGTCTCAATTGCTATTTGAATAAATAGAGAATTAAAAATTATGATTTAAAATCAGCAAATTAAATGCAAATGGAACCTTTTAAAAGCACCAATCGGTCCAGGCTGGATTTTGACATGCAGTCTCCCAAGTCCTTGGCCATGACCTCGCTGACCTTCTTGCTCTTGACCATTTCATTCTTAATTTCAATCTTGGCTTGGTCAACCCTCCGCTGAAACTCTTTCAACTGTGTCACAAGCTCCTCCACATCCTCCAACTTTCGATGACAAGTCATGCAGACAATCAAGTCCTCAGAGAGCCCCTGGACATCCGGGTTCCTTGAAATTCCAAATAAATCCAAAAGGGCCTTTTTACACAATTCGAGATTTGGGTTGTAATTCTGGAATTCCTTTTCCCCGATGAACATCTTATAACAGAGAAGACAGTCCATGATGGCAGGTCAAAGGTCAACACACTTTTGGTCAATTTAATTGATTTAATTAACGTTAATTAACTGAGCAGTGAGCAGAGGTTGAACTTTTTCTAGCGCTCGCTCGCCGCTCGCTCGCCCCCCAAAATATTTTTCGACCGCTCGCTCGCCGCTC
>JAAZTK010001955.1:0-12397 GCA_036507255.1 Megalothorax incertus
GCTTACAAATTTTGGAAAGTCTATCGAATGGTATATCCCCAGCGCAGGGTACATTCCTTGGATTTCGGATTTTAAGAAACTCACAAAATCGCATGACACGGTCAAAGAATTTTTTAAAAGAGTGATTCAGGAGAAACTTAAAACAGGGACTTATAAGGAAGATCCAAAAGATTTTATAGATTTTTTTATCAAAGAAATTGAGGATAAACCAGATCCATATTTTCATATGGAGCAGTTAGAAATGATGTGTAATGATCTTTTATTGGGTGGGATCCTTACAACTGCTAATTCAATTATGGTAATTTATCCAATTATTATATTTTTAATTAATCATTAAATTTATTTGCACTTTGGATCATTTAGTGGGGCATATATTGGATAATGAGGTGATTTAGATACATCAAGAATGATTTCCAGGTCTAAATATTGTTTTTTCCTATTAGAACGCCGAGAGTTTATCAGACTCTGATGCTTGAGATTGACGAGGTGGTCGGAATGGCGTTCCCCAATATCGAAAGGGATCTTCAAAATATGCCATATGTCCAGGCAATCATTAACGAAATCTTCCGTATGGAGGTCGCAGTCCCAGTCACATCTAGGACCAATTCAAAGCCAACTACACTCATGGGATACCCACTTCCGGCTCAATCGATGGTTATTCTGGATCTTGATGGCCCTAACAAGGACCCTACCTTGTGGGATAAACCTGAATTATTTTATCCGGAGCGATTCCTCGACGAGAACAATCATATCAGGAATTTTGACCACTTTATCCCATTTGGGACTGGTAAATAATACCTTAAAAAATCAAAATTTAATGCAACTTGACCTCTAATCATTGTTTTTTATTAGGGAGACGCATGTGCATTGGAGAAAAAGCTGTCCGAGTCTCCGTTTTTTACCATATCATCAATTTCTTTCAAAATTATGATTACATCGTGCCAGGGGACATTAAGAGGATTGATGGCATCTCTAACAATGCTGCACCCTTTGATGTATACCTCACGGAAAGGGAGGGAGCTAGCAAAGGAAGAGAAAAGGTCATGGTAAACCCAGAGCCAGTCCTTAAAGATATTAAGGAAGAGGTTGAGGAAGAGATTTCACCCAAATTCCATGCGGAGACCACGCCAGAGCTCATTGAGGAAGCCATTACAAAGGAACAACCTTCGAGGATGTTCCAGCATATAATTGAAACTGTTGGAAGTGGGAATTTCAGGTCCAGGGATTAGCGAATATTTATTAGAATATAAAAGTTTTAACTATGCAATTTAAACTAGTCATTTATGGGTCGTTTATGGGTCTAGGATCAGTCATGTTCATTTAATCATCGAGTGAGATTACTAATTAGATGTGTGCAATTTGTTTAATTTAATTTTGGATCTAATTGGGGTACCTATATTGATATTTAATTACGAATTATGTATTGTAAATGGCCAAACAAGTTCAATTAATGAATAATGAACAATAAAATAATTATTAATTGTAAACAAAAAGTGGTGACCTCATTTTAAAAAAAATTTGCATATGAAATACATTTAATTCTACAATATATGGATTTTTTTCGTATTTTGTAAATAATTATGATTAAAAAATGGGTCAAAAGAGTGTCCATCTCGCTTGGGATCCTCCTTCTTAATTACTACATTTTATATTATTTTTCAATATTTGACACCCACCCAATTGACGATTCAAAACAAATCCAGATTGCCGAGTACAGGTCGAGAACTCTGAATTTAACGGGTAAAATTTCAAATAATTCATTTTTTGTTCAAAAAATCCAAAAAATGAGCAGATTCCTGTGTCTCCCTTAAGAGTATTGGCCCTTGGGATTTGGATGTCCTTGGCCTTGTAAAATTTCCAGAGCTTCAGAGCTGCTCCTACCCGGAATTCCCGAATATTTTCCACCTTGACCTCAACAATACCCTGATTAATCTCTATCATGAGGATGTCAATCTCACGTGCTGTTTACATCCATTTTTTCGAGCTAGCGACAAATCTGTTTTGTAAATTAATTAATTGTAATTAATTAAATAAATTACAATAAGCAATTTACAGATACCCACAACAGTGTTATCAAATCAAAAATGAAAGGACAAAACTCCCGGGTGGTTTGGATTATTTTGCAATAGAATGTTCTCATAATTCGGGGCGGTGGGACCTCCCCTCGGACACCTTCAAAAAGGTACATCTCTTTCCCTTGGTTGACTCTGAAAAAGAGCTGAAAGCTAAGAATGTCACCAGCGAAGACATCAAAGGGATCCGGCCGAATATCCTCATCTTTGGGATTGACGCCACTTCTTATATGAGCTTCCTCCGGGTATTCCCTCAATCTGAAAAATATCTTCGGGAAGATCTGGGATCTCTAATCATGGAGGGTTACAACCGCGTGGGAGATAACACCCTGCCAAATCTACTGCCTATTTTAACGGGAAAGGTAGAGAGATATTTTATAGATAGCCAAATAAATGCTAAAAAGATCATCATGATGTTGAGCAGACTCTGAATGAGACGAGAGCCACCTGCTGGTCAAATGAGACAGCCTATTTTGACGAATGCCATTTTATCTGGGAAGGTTAGACTTGTAATTGACATAAAAATAAATTATTATGACTGGGAATTCATTTAATTCATTTCTATTAATTAGTATACTCAATTTTTAGACTTTTCCAGACTTGGATATCGAACGGGATTCGCTGAAGACGCTGTCCATTTAGGTACCTTTACCGTGGACAAACGGAGGGGGTTCAAAAGCAACCCCGTGGACCATCAACTCCATCCTCTGAGTTTTGCAAAGGCTGTAGCCTTTCATTATAATGATAATAGAGCCCCTTGCATTGGATCCCGTCTTTGGTTTGAGGATTTGACGGATTTTGCGATGCGGATTGCTCATTCTTCGAAGATTTCACGGGATCCATTTTTCCATTTTTCATGGTCTACTTCACTTACTCATTCCGATAATAATAATGGCTTTCTGGGAGATGGTGCTCTATTAAATATGCTAAAGTTCTTAAAGGAAGGTGGCCATCTTGATAATACACTTTTAATTGTAATGAGCGACCACGGCGCGAGATATGGATTCCTCCGGAATAGTCTACGAGGCAAACTTGAAGAAAATTCACCATTTCTTTATATCCGGCCGCCAAAATGGTTCCTCCGAGCATACCCCAGAGCTATCTACAACCTTTTAGCGAATCAAGGTCGCCTCACTTCTCACCACGACCTTCGAGAGACACTCCTGGATATTCTGGAGCATGTGACTCAAGGTAGCCTGCCATCTGGCGGAATTATTGTCCCAAAATACTCTCCAGAAGATTTCCCCGGGTTCCCCAAGCCTTCGAAAAGGAAGAGAGGTGTAGGGATTAGTCTCTTCGGTGAAATACCTTTGAATCGGACTTGTTCCGAAGCGGGAATCCCTGAGGAATTTTGTCCATGTGCCATCTCTCGGATTGAAGAAATCCCACCTCCTCAATTTGATTCAAACATGTCGAAGATGGCTTCATTTGTGGTGGATCAGGTCAATCAATACGTGAAAGATGAGGGATTTGAGGGGAAATGTCAGCCCCTGAAGCTCGAGTCCCTCCAGAGGGCGTACCGGATCCACAAAGTTGGAGGGGACACAGGATGGACGCTCGTGGTGGTGACGACGCCAGGGGATGCTCATTTCGAGGCTACAATTTACAGGAGGAATGATCTTGACCCCAAAGATTCGGCGTCCCTGGCCGAGTGGGTAATCAAAGGAGATATAGCGAGGATAAATCGGTATCAGGGTCTATCAGATTGTGCACCTCCACACCTAAAGTATTATTGCATGTGCTCCACATTAAATATAACTGATGAGGAATTAATAGACCTTATTTCATTATAATCATAATATATTAAACGAGATATTAGATAGTAATGCATTAGAGATAGGCAATGTTTAATCTAATTATCTAACTATAATGCAAGCCGCCGGTGATAATAAATATAATAAATTATTCATTTTCAAGCTAAAGTTCTCACACATTCAATAGTCATTTCATGGGCATTGGAGAGGAAGTTTGTATTTATTTAAAAGGATATGAGACTGCATGGGCATAAATAAATATTAAATTACCTATAATATCTCTCAAAGAGTCACCCCAAAGGTAAATAACGACCGATTGCGCAATATTACACACCTACAAATTCACAATTCTGCATTTGCATCCTCACTTCTCCTCGAGAGATGATAAGTTGGACTTTAAAGTAAATTTAAAAAATTGAGATGAGTGAATTCTGCTTCTGACGAGCCATGATGGACAAGGGGGAGGACTCTGAGAGGATTTCCGTGTGGGAGGATGACCCTGGAGAAAAGTTATTGACGGTAAATCGGCTCGAGGGACCCTTGGAACTCACTGGATGGGATTACGGTGGCATCTACTACAAAAACACGTAATTTTATTCAATTTATAGGTAATTTAAGACTCCTCAAATTTGATTTTTATGGCAGATTCCGAGTTGACCACCCAATAATCCTCCGAACTGTGTCATTCTATGGCCCCGCAATAGCGGAGGTAGGCTCCTACGAGTTTGAGGTCGTTCTGGAATCATTTTATGGCGGACACCGTCTTGGCTCCAACTCTGGCATCGTAGGCTCTGTTGCACAGGGTCAAATATTTGAGGTCAACTTTCGAAAGCCTATAGAATTAACGAAGGATCGTTGGTACACTATCAAATTTCAGCTGGATGTAAGCTTAATTTTATTTATGATCATTTTGTAAATTAAAAAGCTGTATTTTAAGGGACCTCCGACACTAAGGGCTGAGGATATAGGCCGGAGAACGAGGGTGGTTCATCCTGAGGGGATCACATTTGAGTTTTTCATTGGTTCTAATCAGATGCCTTTGATATCCTTTAATAGAGCTTATACTGGCTAATTTAAAATAGTATATCTAATCCTAAATGATGTTTATAAGTGCTACCTATCAATCATTATACCTATACATGTGTCTATTTTAACTCTAGGATAAATGGAAATAATTTAAAATTGCGTATTAAAATTTCGGCTAAATAATGAATTATTATTTATTGTCATTTTGATATAAACTTTGTAAAAAAACAAATGTATACTATATAAGTAAATACTTAAAGCATTAATTAATAGTAATTAAAGTTTAAACTACACAAATAAAGCATAAGATTAAGTAATTGCATCTGAGGAGGGTTTTTAACACTATTTTTAGAGGCGGGGGTAAGAGTAGGCCGTTGAAGGTGGTGGATAATTCGAGTATAAAGGGTAAAAAGGGCTCACCCCCATCCCTTGATGATGTCCCTGAACTCCTTGAACACTCCCCCCTCCTCCAAGTGACATGGATGAGTAGTGGGTTTGCTGATTTGGCGGAAAAGTTGAGGTTTGGACAACGACATTTGGTGGGGCACCGTTGGGATTTGGATTTTGGCAAATTGTACGATGAACCTGAGGAACTTCCAATCGTCTGACCTTGGAAGGATGAGTGGTTGGTCAACCCTTGGCCCTGCCCTTGACCTTGGAAGGCACCCCCTGAGGAACTCCGTTCATTTCTCCGGAATTTGGCTCGACGGTTCTGAAATTTACACAAATTATGAATTAGAAATGAGTGGGTTAATTAATATTAATAGCTTAAAAGTAGAGAAGCTTACTTGGAACCAAACCTGGAAATAGAATATAAAAAAACGAGTTAAATTTGAGAGTGTACATCTGTCGAGTCACGGCACGTCAAGTCCCAAAGGACTCTCAGGTTTCCCCGAGATCGTGTCACGTGTCAACATGTCGTATTTTTTGAGGGTGTTTAAAAAAAGCTTACCTGAACTCTGACCTCGGAGAGAGACACCTTCCGTGCCAATTCCTCTCGAGCAAATGCTGCAATTTAAATAAATATTCAATTAATGATATCAATTTGTTTAAGCAGAATGTTTTTAAGACGGCTTTCTTACCATCAGGGTAGTGCGTCCTCTCAAAAACTCGTTCCAGCGCCTTAATTAAATACAAAAACAATTCTAATTAGTCTCAATTTAATTAATTGATGAAGATGATTGCTCAAATCCGTACAGAAATTAAATTTAAATGGATTTTAATGAGAAATCCTTACCGCGAGTTGCGCTGGGGTAAATTGAGTCCGATTACGGCGGCCTGCCCGGCTCCCACCACCTTTCTCGTCAGAGGAGGAGGAAATGTCAGGGCAGGTGGCTACCAAAATTGCCTTATTCTCGTCTACCTCGTCTGCAAATTTAATTAATAAATTATTTTGAAATATTTGACCAAAATTGCAAGGAATTCTGACAAATTCTGAGCATTCCCGAGGACATTTTTATAAAAAGTGTGCTAATTAAGTCAAAATGGACATTTATTAAGCAGTTCTCACCTTGAATATGATGGTGATGGTCCGAATTAAGAGGTGGTCCAAAGTCGAGGATTGAATTAACAGAGAATCGAGTGTATTTGTCCTCTAGGATATCACAGCAGTCCATGCTTGTATTAGTATTAGGTTGAGTAGTTAAATACGGAAGGAATTAGATGATTAAATTATCAAATTAAATTAGAATTGGACTAATTGAGAGCTGAGGAGAGTGCAAGGGTGCAATAGGGTGGGATGTCGATCCGTGACTGTCGTAGAAAGGACTGACTGAAGGAGAGAAATCTTCGGGAATGGGCCAAAAAATTCTCCCCGACAGCCTCCTCCTCCCATCTCCTCCTTAGTCCTACCCTCCTCCTCCTCCTCCTCCGTCGCAAAACAAGCATGGAAATCACCCTAATTGCTTCAGCCCATTCACACTGAGCGTGTACATATAATTTGAACCATCTCCGCAATCATTTCTTGTAAATATTCAATCAAAAGTCTTCCCTCAAGCCTCAAGGTCAGACCCTAAATTTTGCATTGGCTGGAAATCACTTTCTTTCAATGGGGAAAAAAGTCCCTTAATTTGCATATTGTCTCGGATTCATCAATCGAGATAAGGCAGCGGTGGATTTTAAATATCAGTACCTAGATCAGTGTACAATAAATTCGATTATTCGATCCTTATCTTGTTTGTGTACCCTTAACTAATTGATCTAATTAATCCTGTCTCCTCGCCTTTTATTGGAATTTGTCAAAAGGAAGTCTGCAAAAGCAATGCATTTATACGAGTATTTAACTCGTACGCATACGAGTTTAAAATGAAACATTTGAGGGTTCATTTGTGGCTTTAATTAGGGTTTGTGGGAGGCACGAGGGCTAGGGTTCTCATAATTATCAGACAAGGGTTGAAAGGAAAGGGCCCTTACATTTACATTTTACATGCAAGTTATGAATGAAATTCCTAAGTGTAAATCTCCCTTACAGTTGAATTACTAGTGGAATTTGAGCTTGTAATAATGTTGTGGGGACTCCCTGCTTCGAGTACTCGAAGTACTCCGGTGTGAACATGCTGAGGGTCTACTTGTTGACAATTAGGGGACCCATAAATTACTTCCAAGGGCCCCTCTCCTCAATTTAAGACGACGATGGAGGCGACATTTTTACGTCCCACCGAGTAATTAAGTCATTAGGACCCCTGAGAGAGAATGAAATGACCGGGAGCCGGAAGCTACGTCAATTACCCGCAATGAGAGGGTGCATCAGTCAATGCTGTACACCCTCGAGCTTCCTCCTCGTCTCGTCACGGTCACCCTCCATGTCCGAGGTCTGTCAGAGAACCCTCGGCCTGCAGTGGCCCAAATGAGGCGGAACTGTCGCCGTCCTCCGACTCTCCTCCGAGAGTGCAAATTCTTAAATCTTTTGCTACTTTTTCCTCATTTTTTTTCTCTTTCGTTCTCGAGGACTCCTCCACGGCTCGAATTGAGGGTTTTATTGGCCCCTAGGGATCAGGAGGTGGAGAATTAGTGGCTGGCATCTGGTAGGCTAATAATAATGCACGCAAACTAGCTAGAGAAGAGCTCTCGGTGTGGGTAGCCCACGGGACATTTAAGATATTTTGTGAAAGATTCGAATTAGGCCTTGATCCGAGTGATTTGTGAGTCCGGATTGATGTAAAAGATATTCGGTGTACGAATAGATAGCTCGGAAATGAAAAATCAACAATTGTAATGAGCTAATTACTCGAATAAATGAAATTATCATTGTTCGGTGGGGATGGAAGGCTCTCGGAGGCTTTGAAAGATCATTTTGCCGGCCGTAGGAATGATAATTGAATTAGGATTGAGCCATACAACAGAAATGTAAACACGGATTATTTCATTTAAATAACTCCGGAGGATCAGAGTCGAGGGGAAGTCGAAGGGAAGAGATTTACGAGGGGATTGAGAGGACATTTCCCTTTCGTCTAACTCTACAGCTACATTGAGACATTTTAAAGTAACCATTTTGAGGGGGTCGTATATGAGGACATGTGTAATTAAAAATAAGTCGGGAAGTGGGCTGTCAGAGAGGAGTATTCGGGTGGGTAAATCACCAGTTGATTTGTGACTCCGCTCTCCTAATGAAAAATACCTTAATTAAAACAGAAATGTGCTCTAAGCCTCCAAGCCTGTCGTCACTCTCGTCATATACCTACCTAGTATTCATCCTCAGTCCAAGTATTTTTAGTTTACTCCGATTTTAATGTTTTTAGACCTTATTTCTCATTCTTAACCTATGTGTTTGCATTTTTAATAATCAGGAAGTTATTTCTCACATTTTACTATACTTTCTCTCATTCAGAGTGGGCATTTCTCGGTTTGCCCAACAAAGGAGTAAATGGGAATGTCCGAAGAATGAGTGGACGCGATACAAATCAATACCTGTCATTCTTAAATAAGAACATGATGAATTGGGGCCTTTTAAAGCGCGCAAAAAAAAGAAATGCCCATTATATTTATGGAAAGTCGGTCATTCCCTATTAAAAAAGCTTCGCGAGCATTTAACTTTTATTAAAGGCGGTAGTTAAAACTCTAATTTACGATATAAACTTAGAATTGAGTCCAAGATGTGTAATTGCAATCGAGTGCAATTGAGAAACTTTGTTTTGATGGGAAATTGGTGGGTGCAAACCGCAGGGGAAGCTCTCAAAGTTCAACTTTTATTACATTATGCTTTATATGAGTTCTAATTTAGATTACTACTGCCAATTAGTAATACAAGCTTAGCTATAAGCCTATATCGCAGATTTACATATTATATAGGGCCAAAAATAAAGCAAAATCCCAATACCTAAAAGTTCTGAATGCCTACCTGCACAGGAGCATACTCTTCGAAGAGCTAATTGAATATTAATCAAAAGTTTGGTGTAATTACGGCTCGTCATACGTCTTCCCGAGTTCCCGTGTAATAAGCTAATAACACGGTGTTTCTCTTCCTATATTCTCCTATCGAGAATATGGAATATGGGGGGATATTGACCTCATTTATGGGTTGCTTTTCTTCGCATGTTCCCCATATACCCTGATAAAAACTCTGTTTTTGCCCCGCATATTAAACATTTGAAGCCCAGCTCCTGAACACTTTCAATTCCTGGCCTAAACAACACCATGTGGAGGCTCCTAACGTTCTTCTTTTCTCTCCAATTGTTGTCGGGTGTTGTAAGCCTAATTTGCAACCAGTGTATCTCGACCTCTTGCTCCCTCGGACTCAACTGCATTGAAACTGTCCACAATTATACCTATCATTTTAATCATAAATTCAAAATGCTTGATTCAACATGGGCCTACAACTCGGCGCAATGTCCAAAGAGTCTCCTGGGATCGGAGGAAGTTAGACGTGATTGGGGTCATTCGGTAGCATGTGACCCGGAACAGATTTGTGGTCATTTCCTTGTTCGGATTGAAAGGAAAAGGGTGACATCCGCTGGGGACATGACTGTACCTATCCTCGCAGGTGTAAGGGTGACGAGAGTTGTATATTTTGGATGTGTAAGTCAAGTGGTAGGATCAAATATGGTCTTCAACGAGATTGAAAGGGAAAGGAGTACCAAGATTGACGAACAAACGCAGATTGAGTCCCGAGGCATTGTGGAATCTTATGGAGAATGCCAGGTAATCTTTAGAAATACAATTTAAATCTCAAGTTTAATCCAAATTCTAATAGACTAGTGACTTTTGCAATGATTTCTCTACATGCCGAGAATGTATTCAAATGGACCAGGTCACAGATGAATGGACTGACCTCGGGGAACCTTCGAAAAACGGAGGGAGACTTCCTCCTCAGCCCCAATTCACCCTTCTAATTATTTCCCTACTCTTAATCTCATTCCCAAGTAATTCACATATAACTTATACCCCTAATTATTATTGTACCTAATTAAATTACTAATTAGAAGAATAATAGGTAGGTATAAAATAACTTTGAAATATATTTTTTAACAGCAACTCTCACATTTATTTTTAATACATTTTTTTCATATTATTCCGAATAATACCGTCTTTTTGTGAGCTATGTATAAAGATCATATTTCTTAAAGGATTACCTACCTATAATACTACAGTATTCATACGATAGATACGATATACCTAGGTACAATACATTGATTAACGCTGTAAGATACTTTACATTTCATCCTCGGTAGATGCATTATTGTATTACATTTTAATTGTAAAAAATAACTATAATTTAGCTATCAAGAATTGACTACCTGAACAATTGTACATACATCAGTCAGTATAATATAATTATGAGTTGCAAAGTTCATACAATTGTGTATAAGATGCAGATTTCTTCAATCAAAGGAAAACTTTAGGAAATCCAAAAATTCGTTAAATGGGGAATTTAATACATGTTGGGACTTTATGCATATTTTCATATAACAGTACCGATATACTTACCTAATTTTTTTCATAAATTGTAGAAAAAATTTGAAAAATTTAATTTGGGTCAAATTAAAAATCTAACTTATTTTGCATTTTTTATACGCTATTTGTATGAACTTTGCAAAGTTTATCTTGATATATACAGTGTCCCATTACAATTATGTAAGACGATGAGACGATAAGTAAGTACGATTAATTTAGGAGGTAATTAGTAATTATTACATACAGAATTAAATTCTAATGGATATATCTCATATATGGCAAGAAATGAGCAAATAAATTAATGAGAAATATCAAAAATTATTTTGAAGTTTTGAACACTACTTGGCCCAGAAGAATTATTTTTCTAGGTGCACATTAGACATACAATATAGTACAAACAAATAATTTACAAATTGAACGGACAGTTATTATTCAGAATTCAGAATCTGAGGTCTCTTGAGAAAAGTATAATACTTTGAACATTTTTGATTTTACACATCTCCACCGAGTATTAACCTATTTCCTAATAGTTTTAATATTACATTAATCAGTCGTTAAAAAAATGAGCATTTTAACATGTTAATTGAACAATGTATTCCTATTATATACCTACTACTTATTTCAATAACACACTTTTTTGTTTTTATTAGTATTACGCACCAAGTTTGTCAAACGTTTAAGGAAGCAGATGATGTAGATGGAAGAGGTTCTGTCGGAGGTGGTGGAAGATTATGATTGCCAGCCCCAGTGTATTTCCTCGGAGTTTTAACTTGCTTCAAATGCTTTGGTCGATATCGCTTGATCTTGACATCGTCATCAGCAGTCGTGTTCTTCTTTTTCTTTCCCAATTTGATAGCTACAGGTTATAGATATAATTAGAATTCAATCGTATAAATAAAGTATTATTCTCAAGAATATACCATCATTATAGTCTAGAAAAAGTTCCTCTCCAGCCTCAATATTCCTCCTGGCAAAGACTCCAATATGGACATCCCCAGACACAAGAAGGGGGGAAGCGAGAAGGTTGGGATTGGAAGAGGAATTAGCAAATCGAACAGCGTTGCCCTTCCTCGCTGCATCCACCACTTGATCTATAAATATCATCATTCATTAATTGCGATTGATTGATTAAGATTTTACGTTGAACTTACGTTGATTTAGAGTGAATAAGTATGTGTGGTTCCTTTTGTCGTAGATGGGGATCCGTTTGTTACTCTCCTCGTTTGATAGAACCTGTATTTTCCCATGCAATTAGGAAATAAGTATTTAACATCTCAACTTTTGATATTTAATTGTAAATTCTCACCTCGCCGGTGTATTCCATGATAAATGTACCCTTTGTTATGTCTGCCGTTGCATATAACCCCCATCCAGCCACTCCAGATTGCTTTATTTCGAGGTTCGCACCTGAAATAAATTATTTTGGATTAGTATATCCTAAATTACTAATATTATAATATAGAATGAGGCAAAGATAATAAATTCACTCGATCGGGTACTTCCTAAAGGGAAAGGGTAAAATAGGCTCGTTATAACTAGGGACAACGACTTTATGCATTTTATGCCTATGCATATTTCAACAAATCTGAACCAAACTTGGTCAAAAACATCAGATATGACATTTTGAACAAGATTTGAAAAATTTTTATAGGCATA
>JAAZTK010001956.1:0-12396 GCA_036507255.1 Megalothorax incertus
GACTTTCCCCCTTCCACTCCTTCGTCCCTACCCCTTTGTGATGCAAATTAGTCAGTGAAATATGTAATTCAGTGTCTCGCCAAAAACTTCTCTTCATAATCCGCGGGGCGGGGGAGTTTGGCTCTCCCAACTGCTCCCAAGAATCTCTGGAGAGGATCTTGAAGTCGAGTAATTTTTATTTATGAAAGCTACAGAAAAACCCATGCGAATGAATGAACCGTTTCGCAGTTCGCTTCAACTTCTCCCGAGTTAGAGTGTAAAATGCGAATATTTCGCAATTTGTTCCATTTTTTACTATTGCTCGGTACGAGTATATTATCAAGGATAAGAATAGCTCAAATTGAAGCTGAACTTTTATATTTTTCACCGAGTTTGGCTTAGTTTGGCGAGAATTAAAAATGCTAGAGAAGGAGGAATAAATCATCGAGGGTGGGGGGAGGGATGTCGGTGAATGAAAGCGATTTGGAATGTATATTTTTTGTTTTACATAGTCTTAGGTTGCGTAAGAATTTGAGTAGAGTTTTGGAGTAAATGCTCAGAGAATAAGGGAGGGATTGTTCGATCCGAGTACTCGATGAAAGGTTTGGGATTTATGGATTTTTTGACTTGAACTGAAAGAGATTTTTTTTGCCGTTGTTTGGCCCCTTCATGCAATGTGTAAAAGATATGATAAATCCCTTTTTGTGTCTTGCTAGGCCGGTCTGGCCAACCCCTTTTAAAATACATGTGAAAAGTATTAGAATGTAATTGCCAGACCCTGTACAAACACCCCTACAAATGGAGCTGTCGTTCCTCCGGAGTATTATTTTGGGAGCTGAATACCTTTGACTTTTGCTCTCATAATTCAAGTGGAAAGTCATATCCTAGTACTCGTATTATCGTATATAGCTAAAGCCTATAGGTATACGAGTACGGATAGGTTTGCAATCTTTTTTTGGATTTTAAGCTTGAATTCCGAATTTCGGGTGAAAAAGAGGCGACAAACTCTTATACTTTGTATTACTTTGTGTATAGTGAGGAGGCGACTCAAATTACTCTTTGTAGAGCACTTTTCGGTGATTTATGGGGTAGTATTGGTGGATGAAATCCGGGCTTTAGAGGTGCATGGTGCAAAAGGAGCCCAGCTAATGTGCTTTTCAACGCCAGAGAAATTCCGAGAATTGTATTAAAACTCTGGGGTGAAAGAGTGGCAAAAGGTTTCCCTTTCAATGAATTACTCGTCTTTTTTGGAACTTTGTCCTCCTATGTTTGCAGCAATATATCTAAATACACACAAGTTATGCAAGTTTTCAAACTTGATATAATGGACTTGTGGAGTCATTTCATTCAGCACTTTGCGAATTCACGGTGCCGTAATTTCGGAAGCTGGGGGATAATTTATTAGTTGCGAATATTATTCAGATTATAAATGATGTGTCGGGGTAAATGTAATTTACATATGTAGAATATACTAGAATATATAGGGATTTAGGACAAGATTCAAAACGATGATAATTTCTCTCATATTTAATAAATTTATTTTTTTATTGCAGAATCGTGGTGGGGGATTGGACATGAATGTAAGCTTTCAAAAACAAAATAAATGAACTTTTTCCTAAATAAATAATTAATTTGTTTTACTTTTATTTATTGCAGGTCGAAGGTAATCTTTGGATGATTGGATTTCTTTTTATCGTACTACAATAAGATTCATCTAGATTAGATAATACCATTAGTAGCCCCTACCCGAGGGGTGCTTCTACTACGATATCATAAAAAATAACGATTCAATAAAGTAGCACAATAGAAAAAGATAAATTAAATCATTCTTCGTTCATAGGAGCTTGGCAGGAGGGGATAACAGGGAAGGGGATCGTTGTCACAATCCTCGATGACGGCCTAGAAAAGGACCACCCGGATAATCGTTAAAAATTACGTAAGTTTTTTCTTTCAAATAAATAAAAAACCGAGCTATGATGAACTGCCGAACTCGGAATAATGGGCTATGCAATTACAAGTAGTAATTTCCACCAAATTACCCCATTTCATCGGGTGGGGAAGAGCGTGAGGATGAAGAGAAATGATCTCATATCCAACTTTCTTCCAAGTTTTTTAGAGGGGGGTGCTTATCTTGTGATTTGCTCCATCTGAAAAGTAGTATGAGAAACGTGCAATTTCTTTTCTGAATTTCCATCCACATTTGCGAATCGTGATATTGTTCTTTTTATTCGAGTTTGGCTGCCGTATAGGTCCGAGCCGAAATGTACAGCATATACATACTTGAATGTGAATTCTTTTTGGTGAATTTGAAAGGAAAAAGCTATTTTCAGAATACTAGAATATCATTGCAATTGAGCATTGAGTATGAGTCTTAAAATAGGGACAAGAATCAAGTTGGACATTAAAGATGTCCATGTAGTAAGTAGCCATCCAAGAAGAATCACAATTCAAATGCTGAAAGCTCCCATAAAATGTCTAAACCATTTGCAAAAAAATCCGGGAAATGGGCTGAGACTCAGCCCTCTAGGCACTCATTAAAACCGATAAAATACCAAAATACAGCTAGCTTGGATTTACAGATTGGTATAACGGGTTAAAGAAATAGTCTTTGGATGGTTAAGGATGGTGAAAGCATCAAAGAGAAAGCAAACTGATTTCTTTTCAAACAAAATTCAAGTTTGATTTAAAAACTTTTGTCATTTTTCATCTTTTTTAACGAGTGATTTCACATGTATTTTTCGGAAGCAAGTGTAAATGATATTACATTTCATCTTCAGTTCCACGGTTCCACCCATTTAATTCGAAAGGGTTTCATTGAAAAGATAATATAAACATTCAAATATTGCTCGCATTCACAAAAAGTGATTCTCGATTACATTTTTATCATTTCCAGCTCCGACTCTCTCTCTTAAGGGATTTCAAATCCCTGCCCTTCTTTCTCCTCCTCCTCCTCCGATGTCAAGTCTAGCATACTTATTTTAACGACCTCTCCCTTTTAATCGGATTCACTCTGACTCTCTGGCTCTCGGAGTTCAAGCTATGCGGGTAGAATTCTGGAAATTTTAAATTAAAATGTCAAGAATATAAATTACAAATAACTTTAATAAAAAGTACTCACTTCCGAGACTCGAATAAACAAATTTAGGACATATTCCTTATACTACTACGAGTAGTAGAAGCTTACATAATAAGAATCCCAAAATCATAATGGCACACAACAAGTTTGAGTGTAAAGATTCTCTTTTTTCTCTTCGCTCCTCGAGTCTTTTCAAAGGATATTAAATTTCACATACAAATCGAGTCTTGTGTAATAAATGTGACATCCCCTTCCTCCTCCTCTCTGGAACTCCTTTTATTATGTTTTTATTAAAGCTACCTGTCTCCCCTTTTACAACCTCTTAACCCTACACTGGGTTTTAGGTGTCCATCCTCTCGAGTCTCGACAGAGGAGGAGGAGGAGGGAGTTGCTAAGTTTCAAATATCTACCAATTTCCTCTTCCTCGCAGCCTTGTTCTCCTCGCTCTCTCCAAAAGGGGCTGTTGAAATTGGAATTTTCAAGAGTATTGTATTCGGATCCCCGATTGCAATGCAAAAGTATCCATGTATTTTATTTATGGAGAGGTGGACATTCGACGAACCGAATGACTCTTTCTCCGCTCTTTGAAGTGTATTTGAAATTTGAAACATTGACAAGAATCTCCACCTCGCCAGGCTTCGAAGATCAGATTTATTTGACCACCCTTTGAAAGATTGAAATGCCTTGAAAGGACACCCGAGATTTAAGCTCGTGTTTGAATTCTTATTCGATATAAAGAGAACCTTTGGCCTAGCTTTTCCCCATCAGACATGTTCCAAAATTCAGGGAGTATTCCTTAGTAAGATCATTCCGTATTCAGGAAGGGTATTCAACCACCAAAGAAATTCCTTCATTCTCTGGTGGTTGGTTGCTTTTGATTCCTCCTTACACTCTGCAGGGTATCCCAAGAAAAAAGGAAGGAAAAATATCTTCAAGAGATCAAGATTCATTCGGGTTCGCTTGCTTTTAGACGGAATTATGATGAGAAAGTAGAGCGATGCACTTTGGGATGGCTTTTTGGAAATTCAGACTGAATCAGCTTATATTTTTTGACAAGAATTTCCCTGTTTATGCCAACTCATATTTCCCTTAATTCAAATTCAAGCCGAAAAGTAAAGTGCAAAATGCAAAAAAGGCACCGACATTCCTACTCGTTTGATCCTTGTCCGCTCTGCTGATTTCCCCATCATAAACAACAAAGTTTCATAGGATCTATACTTTGAAATTTGAATTGGACCTCAATTCATATCAATACAGACACAATTGTGAATATTAAAGACGTGTTTTGTCAATTCCAATTTAAAATTCTGGAAGGAAAAAAGTTTTATCTGTCACAACTCGAAACTTGTTTGGCTCAATTTCGGAAATTGCTCAAAAATCTGACAAACTTGTTCGGAAAACAACTTTGGAGGAGGTTAATTCAAACAAGTTTACTATTCTCCAGCTCGTGAAATGTCTCGAGAAATTTTACCTATGCAAAATTGACGAGTGGAAACTATTCTGTTTCCGACATGTTAAGAGGAAATAGATAAAAGCTCGGAGATTTTATCTTTCCCCAAAATATTTGGTTTCCCATTTCGCTTTCCCAGTCTGTTGCTTTCTTTCCACTCCCTCCCCCCTTCTGGCTACGATAGATGAGCTCCGACATTCCTCGACTCTTTTGGGAGTCCCACTGGACCCCGAGACTTTACCATCAAAATGCCAATTTCATGAATCTTTAAATAGAGTGAAAAGCTGAAGGGAATCTCATCATTCGACTTCAAATTCTGCAGACTCAAGTTCACATGCTTTCAAACATTCTTAAAAGTTTCACCCCACACTCAAGATCGGCAACTTTTTTCCAAGAATTCCTCCTCCGTCTCCCTTAAGTGAATCAAACGCAATTCGATATATTTAAAATCCCAAATGTCGACGCTGAATTCAACAGCGGAAAAATGAGCTCACATTTATCTACTTTTAAGCTCGAATGATCGAATTAGAGCTCACAAAAGGATTTTTCAAGGGAAAAATCAAGGATATTCCCAATGCCCTTGAATTTACGAATTTAAGTCATACTGGAATAAATTATTACTACGAAAAACTTGTCAAACTTTTGAACAACTTTATGACATTCGTGGAATTACTCGGTGCAAGGGAAATATTATTAAGGTCAGTAGGTGAAATGAACTTTGGAAAGGTCCAATTAAATATTTAGCAAAATATGTACTTCCAAAACATAAAGTTGAGGGGAATTTACTTGCAATATTCCTATCAAGATTAGAGGAATTTTAGTGGGATTGAAGCTAGTCTCTCAATGTGCATTTCATTATCTCTTTCAATCGGTTTCACTCTCTGAATTGGCTAATTCCATTATCCTATTGCCCGAGAGGGGTCCGGAAGCAAAATGGATAATCATTGCAGAGTCCGAATGGATATTCTTGTTAATGTCTAGACCATTAGGATCTCCTCTTCATTCCCCCCGCAATTTGGGGAAATCAAAAGTTGGTAACAAAATCTTGCCGGGTCTTTTTGTCTGTTTTATGATCCAGAGCAGATTGTAATATCACTTTAACTCTATAAATAGCTTTATATCGATAAGGGCTCAGGTTCAAATATACTTGGTATCTCCAAGTGCAATGAAACCTCGACTCTCGAGTAGTTTCAACCAGTTTCGCGAATGTTAATGTTATGCGGTGGTACTCGGAAACCACGATTCCAAAAGTTTTCCCAGGGACTTCACCTTGCATTTACATCCGACTCCTTTGAATCCTCAAAGTTTAAACCATTTGGTAAGATTGTAAAATAGTAGTATTTCTCCTGAATTTAAAAAGAAGCAGTGCACCCTCCTCCGAGAAGGTAGGGGTATTAGGAAATGGATGTGACAGGAAGCAGTTTTGCTCAAAATAATTAGGGGAGCTCTGAGCATGAGTCTAATTGGAACATTATTTTTATACATGAGGCGGAGGAGAACTCCAAGTTGATATTAATGGGGCGGGAGAGATTTTAAGAGTAATATTCCAAAGACTCTTCTGAAGAAATATTCAGGGAGGAGGGCTTAACGACTTACTGAGAAAAGGATACACCTAGCTTCTCTCTGAAGCTCATTTAAATGCTATTTGGACTGTAAAAATGGGGAAACAGATTAGCCCAAAAACACTCTAAACTTTTTTTCTTTCCACCCAAGAATTGAAAAGTTTTTATGCTCATTTGCCGCACACGTGGAGTGCGTAAATTTTCAAACTAATGTAAAAATATTGGATTCGCTTCCTCGCTAATACTCGTATTATATCTAGCAAATCTTTGCAAGTTCTTAGCTAGGAGAGGGTGTAGTCTTGCGACCGGCGAATGTTTCTTATTTTGATGTTGGAGAGAATTAGGAAATGAAGCAATTTACTAAAGAGGAAGAGAATTTATTAAGAGCTCCCCATTTTGCAGTGTAAAAATATGCCCACAATATTTAAACGACACCAATTTATACCCTCAATTAGCTTAAGAGCCTCTCTAGCTTCCTCCACCTCCTCCGCCTGCTATTTACAATCTCTAATTATTTATTAGAGTTTGAATCCTCACAAATATCACCAGTCAAAAGCAGGTGCACCGTTTGTAGCCACTGTTTAAGTATGCGGTTTATGAAAATAGTAGTCTCTGAACCCGGGGTAAATTTGAGGACTTAAAGAGGTCAGTAACTCCATTCATTTCCTCCGATGCAAATGAGTTCAGCTCAGAATCTGTATTCTCTCGAGCGGTTCCCCTGCATCAATTCCATTGATTGATAAATTTACTATTTGTATGTTTACTCTGGAGCGAGAGAGAGTCGAGATCGTAATTTCTCATCGATTTATTCGAGCCTGATTTAGGTTAGGTTAGTCACAGAATGTGTAAACAACCGGGGGAGGAAATATCTCTAACTTAATTTATGAAGGGGGTCGGAGGTGCATTAACTCTTGGGAGTTGAGAATTAGAATCCTATTGAGAAATTGAGAATCGAAGGAATATGTAGTATATCTTTTGAATATTTGATGCGAGATTTTGAACATAAAAAGATTTAGTAGGTTGAGATGTTTGGTCCATGATTTGGTGTTTTTTTCCTCGTGAGAGGAATTAGAAATCTCCAATCTTAGACCCCTTTTATGATAAAGAAATTCAGGTCAGTTCAAAGAAATTCAGGTGAGTAGTTTAAAGCACTGGTGTGATTTTTGGGGTTTAGCGAAGAGGAATTTAGCGTAAGCTTTTCTTTTTCTTTTGTAAAAGACTCTAAAAGTGGATTTCGGGGACTTTTTGTATCCGTATTCGCGGAGATCGTGTATTCAACCCCCTTGTGGGTTCAGTTTTTATCTAATTTCAAGTCCTCCGAGAGTGTGAAAGAATAGAGTATTGTAAGCAACAGCTTTAACTCCAGCCTAGCTTAGATTTGGTTTAGATATGTGGATTTTTCGGGTTGAAAGAAAGAAAAAGAGAAAGTGAGAGAAAGAAAGTGAGTACGTAGAAGCAAATGAATGTAAGCTGGCTAGCTCTATGTAAAGGGATTCAAGTCAGAGGTCTTAGACGAGAATTTATTTAGGGAATTTAGTCAGCTCTTTCTCCAGAGCTCTCCGACAGACTCTAACTTAAATATATAAAATTAACTTGGAGGAGCCAGAACAAGGGAGAGTGAAACCGAACAAATAGAAAGGGAGAGAATTCTCGGAGAAATACAAGCTATATTAAATCTAGAAGACAGTAGCCTTGTCCCTTGTCTTGCCACCCCAGAGAAGCTTAATCTTTTTCCCGAGCTGAGTTAAAATAAAAGAATAATTTAGAATAAAAAATGGAGGAAATTAGAAAGATGGGGAGCACTTGTTTATATGTCATCCTTTTGTTGTTTTTTATTTTTCTCCCGGAGGAACACAGCTCTCGAGGATGGCCTAATTAACTTTGATAAATAAATGACCCAAGACATGTTTATTGCGATAAATGCAATATGAACTAGTCGGGAACTAGTCGGAGGAGAAGATAAAAGTAATTTCTTTTTGAGATGTTGCTTTCAACTCTCAAAAAAGCGAGAATTAGCTTCACTTTCCCTCACTTCTCTTTTCTCCAAGTGCGTACTTATCGGGAAAAACATTCCCTTCGACTCAATTGAAAGTTTACCTTCTTTTCCCCCCGACTTTTCCTTTGAGGGGACAATTAGAGCTCTTTCAAACAAAAATGGGTTAATCCAGGGGGAGTGGGAGAAGTCGTCAAGATAAATCGAAAACTCCTTTGTATCTCTCGACTCGAAAAATAAGGTAAATTCAGTTCAATAAGCTCGTCGGGTCGGCCCTTTTATATGAGTCTGTTTCCCCCTTGCACTTCCTCGTGCACTTGAATGGTTTTTGGGGAGTTTTTCCATACAATTTATACGAGTATTGCGAGTTGAATACATATTTCGGGGGGTCAGTGAAAGGAATACAGTGTAATTGAAGAGCTACTACATTTCTTAATAATTTTTTTTATCGTATCTTTTTTTTCATTTACACTCGAGCTCAGCCTCTGCTCAACTGGAATGTCCACTATATACATAAAATGTCAAATAAAATCGTCGTACACAAAGGTGCCCTAGACTAATAAAACATGCTCGCACGTAGGCTATTGCATTATAAGAAACCCTATTTCAAATCTGGGGGGACACTTGTATTCATTTGAGTTTGAGACAGGTAATAAATTCCACAAAATGGCATAATTGGCAATAAAAATCCGGGATCCTGTTGTCCCATATTCTTTCCTTTGTACTCCATTTCCCTCCATCCTCCCAGTCCCATATGTCTCTTTTTACAATGAGCCCCCAAAATATATTTTTAAACTTTTTTTTTTGAGAAATGGAGAAATTTGTTTCAGGAGACTCCACCCCTACAATAAAATAAAATCTAGATTCATTGCTCAAATGATGCAGGAATTCTCCCAGAATCTATTACAATAGGAATTTAATATCGGAATTATAGCTATTTAATTTGGAGGAGGCGTTTACTTGTGTTTTATATTAGTTTTGATACCAAAAATAGCCGCAAAAAATTCAAACTCGAGCATTTCTTCCCCGAAAAAAAAGAGAACAATATTTTATTTTACCCGGATTTTTTTCCCAGATCAAAAGCAGTCCAAATCCAACTTTTTCTCCCCTCCGCACCCTCCTCTCCATTCAAAATATGCAAGTAATGCCATTAGGATGCGTTCTTCGCGAATAGAAACAATATTTCTTCATAATAAAAAGTGGTGCTTTGTTTTGTTCCCTCACTCTACGCACACACTTCCAATTTAATATGCTCACAATGCTTCTCTCGACTGCATCATCTGTACGTACGGATATTCGAATCATAATATTAATGCAGATTCGTTCATACTTCGTACTACAATACATAGGTTGAGGGGGATTCCGGAAGAGAGATTGTCTGCTTAAACAAAAGCAATATAAAACAGATAGCTATGTGCACTCCCATCCCAAATATAGTTTGTAGAAGTATTGTTTAAGGCCCACAATCTGCTTTGTTTCAGGACAAGATTACTCCTACTTACAACTGACGATGAGGGGGGAAGAGGAAAGAGTTAATAATTTAGACTATAAAATAGATAGGTTGAGAAGATTAACTATTGCTCCTTTGAGTTTATGCTCTAAAGAGAGTATTACAATTTGCATATTAAATCAGAGGATGTTAAACTCGAGTTGCAAAATGAGCCACATTTTGCTATGCTTAAATGGGACTTTGTGCAAATATGGAGAGAATCTTTTTAGAAATTTCGATGCATCGATCAAGATCGGAGGGATTCTGAATTTCTGAAATGGAGAAGGGGACGTCTTACAGCTTACAGCTCCATATCCCTTTATTGTCAACATTTCTAAAAGTGAAAAAAGGGATCTTTTCACATTTGGGCCCTATACAGATGTGAATTGAGCTTTTTGGTAACATTTGGGCAGATTCACTCGTTGGATAAAATGAATTTGAGTCTTCCTAAACCGCTCCTGGAAAGAAAAGATAGAGAGATTGAAGATCTCTCTATTGGGGGAATGAAATTCTCATGGAAAGGGTTAATACCTCGACGCTCGTTTGTGTTTGGGGTTCTTTTTAGAGATCCCATTCGCCTCCTCCTTTACGAGGCTCCTAAAATGTAGGAGTAGGAGCATAATTTGTCGGATATCAGACCCTTTATTGCTTTCTCTACTACTCTTGAATTTTTTTGACAATACACGAGTGGTGTGACTGTGTGTCTAGTTCTTTCCTTTGTGGAGAAAGCTACAGATTTAACGAAAGAAACGTCGGAAAGTACCCTTTGTTTTTGCTGGGGTTTTTATGGGCAATCTTGATTGTAGTACGAGTACTCGGAGCTGCGACCGAACTGAAATGAGACATAAAACCTATGCAAAATAACTAACTTTGTTTGTGCTTTTATATTTTGCACTGGCTCATCTTCTTGGAGGAATTATTGTTTTACTCGAGGGGGGATTTTTAACTAATCCTAAATAGGATATTAAATTTTTGGTTGTAAAACTTTATGCAAAATTACAAAGTTAATCCTCTTTTTTTATTGCAGGATCCGATGGCGAGCTTTGACGTCAACTCATTGGATGTAAGTCAAAATTCTAGCAAATATTTTAATTTTAGTTTAAAAATGACAATGTGGAAGTATTTTATAATTTTATTGATTACATTTGTGATATTTTAAATTTATTATTTGCAGACGGATCCAATGCCCACCTATGACCTAACTGATAGCAATCGGCACGGGACAAGATGTGCTGGAGAAGTAGCTGCCGAAGCAAACAACTCTATATGTGCTGTAGGGATAGCATATAATAGCCAAATTGGAGGTAAATGTTGGATTTTTTTTTGCCGAAATTTTTTTTATTTTGTGGAGGAAAATGTTTTACCAAAGGGCCTGGTATTGATTTGCAAAAAAGTAAAAGTTAGATAGCAATTTCCTTATAGTAAAACCAAATTGGGGTAGAAAGTGTATAGTGGAAAGATTATGCTTGAGATAAAAAAGATAATGGAATGCAAATATTTTCGGTGTGAAATTGGTTAAGGATGAAGAATGGAGGCAACAGCCGGAGGAGGAGGAGTGCTGGAGAATGGTGCTGATGAAAGCGATATGAGAAGGAGATTTTTGCTCCAAGCTCTCGGGATCCTTCCGATCCGATAAAATATGAATACAGATATCAGCCGAGGAGCTCGCTCCGAAAGAATCTCGGACGGGGGTTTTAAAAGGAAATTGAAACTGATAGGGAAATTTGAATAAGAGGAGGAGATCGGTCGGTATATTTAGATTGGGTGTAGGTAAAAAAGGAGGTAGGAGGAGGCTGGAGGATGTAAAGCAGGTGATTATAGTGATTTATGCTTTGAAAGTGAGGTTCGGAAGCACATCGTGAAAAAGTGGTGGGGGGAAACCTTTGCTGATAGAGATAAGCCGTTTTGGCGGTTACTTTTATGAAGACTTTGCGGGTTTTTCCTTAAATTAAGTGTGTAGGTGAAAGATATGGTAATATTCAATGGGATGAATGAATAGGGGTTAAACATCTGAATCTTTGTTTATTGAGGAGTCGAATGAAAGAGGAATTTTTTCATCCCAGGATTATTTTAATGGTTGAGGATTGGATCAAATTCATATCTGAATTTCTGAAATTTAAGCTAATGAATAAATATCCAAATTCATATCACTTATGGGATAAACTTTGAGATTGGATTGACGATTTAAATAAGTTATGCATACCCATATCCTCCAATTCTTGTACGAATAATAATAAAAGAGTTCCAAATGATTCCATAAAAAGACGGAGAACTTTAATTCTCATTGAAGTATTTGGGTGTATCGGAAAGTTTCGATCGATATTCAGACAATAATATCTCGCTTGATAATGAATAGATTCTTTAGGATATCCCATATTATTGTAGCCCTTTTCAAGGCCTTTTGAATGGTAGGTAAAAGATTAGAACGAACTCGACCCCCTTTTTATTTTTCATTGCGAAACAAAAATGGATCCCTGCAATTTCCACCCAAAAACAGATGCAAAATCGGTTGTTTGTGTTTCGGGAGAATTTTTCCCTATTCAAACAAGATCCTGATTACTTTTAGTAACAGCCCCTTACAGGGGACGATTCATAGATTTACCACTATGCCCCAGCTTCCAAGTGCCAGTCTTCTGAATGGCGAAAATCAGGGTCAAATCCTCCAAAAAAATCCATGAAAAAACTTACAAATACAAAGATTTTGCTGACCGTTTTTTGGGACAAGTTTGGGGTCCATCTCGTCCATTTTCTCAGACAAGAAGCCACCATGACCGCTCAAGCCTACACTGAAATATGGGGTCAATTGAGGTCAGCAGTTCAAAATAAGAGGGGAGACAAATGGTGGAA
>JAAZTK010001957.1:0-12395 GCA_036507255.1 Megalothorax incertus
GGATTGAGTTGGAGAGCCACATCAAATCAGAGCATCGTAAGGAGAGATCCAAGTGTGACAAGTGTCCAAGATCATTTGCGAGGAGCTCTGCGCTTGCTAAGCATATCAAAGAACAACATGCGGATAGTCCGAAGATTGAAAAGAGCCACGAGTGCCCAGATTGTGATAAAAGCTTTGCAAAGCGTGAGACTATGGTCAGACATAGGAAGCTTCATGGGAGACAAGTATTCCATTGTAAATTCTGCAATAAAGGGTTCCGGGTCAAGAATTATGTGAGGCAACATCTCAGGGTGGTGACCAAATGCAAGGAGTTAAGGGGGGATGCTAAATTAAGTGAATGTATTAATTAGAAATTGATATATTTTGTAAAAGATAATTGCTTATAATCGATAAATTAAAGATTTTGGTAAAAGATTTCTAAAAATCTCGGAATCCCCATTTGATTTCCATTAGAATAGTTTTGGAGCAAATCGGCGCTAAAAAGTATTTGAATTTTTCCTGTCAAAAAATTTAAACTAAATTCCAATTTTTATGGAAAAATGACCTGTCTGACCTGCCCAGCTGACCTTACCTTGGAGGATGACCCTGAGCCCTTCCCCACGTCGATTGACATAAATTATTTCCAACTCAAATTCCTCCAAAATTTACTTTCACTCCCACAAAATTCCATTCCCAATTTCCTACACATTTTTCAAAATTCTTCTTTTTGTTCCACCTGTGCCTCTGACCTCTTCAATGTCATCCAGTCACTGAGGGAAATTGACATCCTCCAGGAAAAGGTGACCGAGTTCAAAGAGTCTTTTCAAACCAAATTGGTCCAGGGGTTTCAGGAGGGGTCTTTCCAAAATCAATTCCCATTTAAAATTGAACCGGAAGTTCTTGAATTCAAACTCAAATTAATTACTGGTAAGCCTGTTTAATTACCTAAATTAATATTTTAACATTAAATCACTAATTGGTGTTTTGCAATATTTTTAAGATCTCAATTTGCTGCCAAGCCAAGTGGAAGAAGAAGTAGATTTGGACAACTTTGGTCAGCCTTTGGAGAACCTTGAGGAATGTCACAATTCCAATCAACCTGGCTCTGAAGACACCTCCAGCCCAGAATATGTGCCAAGCTCTCAATCAGATGCTGAGGATGACACAAGCTCATCTGTAAGTTAATCTGTTTATACTAAAACGAGCAATTCTTTAATTTATTAGATTCTTAAAATCTTAAATATCGATATTTCATATTTAGGAGCCCAATGAACCGGAGTTTGACAATAACGATCCAGTTTCTTATTCCTCAAAGACGCCTCCAAAGTTAAAAGAGCTCATAATTCCTCTCCAGCGTCTCGACCATCCTACAAGTCACAATAACATCAAATTAAAAGCTAAAAGTCAACCCAAACGGAAATCATTAAAAAAGAAATCCAAAGACCTTGCTACTGGCTCTCTTTTGCCTAATTGGGTCCATTGTACTTTTCCTAATTGTTCC
Organism: Megalothorax incertus; assembly: GCA_036507255.1. NCBI lineage: Eukaryota > Metazoa > Arthropoda > Collembola > Neelipleona > Neelidae > Megalothorax > Megalothorax incertus. Next base: position 1,481 of record JAAZTK010001957.1, read on the forward strand.
TACAAGACTCGTTCTTCTACAGGGATTTATATTCACGGTAATAAAATCCACAATATCACAAAACAAATCCAATGCTCAAAATGTCCACAATCATTCTACACGGAGGCTAAGCTCAACACCCACTTGGAGAAATGCCACCCAAAAGATGGTTTAATTTGCGAGATCTGTGCTACAAAATTCAATACGGCGAGGGGTCTTAATGATCACATGAAAACTGCACATGAAGAAAGGAGTATAATCCCCTGTAAATATTGTGATCATATGTTTAAAACAAAGCAAGGACTTAATACTCATCTCAGGGTTTTCCACACTGGGGAAAGATTAATTCCGTGCCTCGAATGCGACCGAAAATTCGCGAATAAAGCATTGTTGACGGGACATGTCCAATTCGAGCATCGAAAGGAGAGGACCCCCTGCCCACAATTAGGATGCTCAAGGACTTTTGCTTGCAAATATTCCATTTCGAAACATTTGAATATTGACCATGGGATTGGACCGCAAAAAAGATATGATTGTCCGATTTGTGGGAAGTCCTTCCGCCGATCTCATGCTCTTATTAGACATAAAGAGATCCATAGACCTGAGAAGATGTACATTTGTGAGTTATGCTCTAAAAGGTTTGCTACAAAGTCCAATTTGGACCAACATCAAAAAGTGGGGAGTTGCAAAGAAGCTAATAGAGAGAAATTAAAGTCCTAATAGCTATCACGCTTTTATTGTAATTAACCCTAAGTTTACAGACATATCTATATACCTATAGCTGATACTATAATATATCTCGATAGATCGTAATTGAATTTAAGGCTGAAAAATCTGTATTTTGTTCAGAAATATAACAAAGTATTTGATTTTAATCTTTTTTTATTTCATTTTTTTTTTGTAAATTTCATTATACACTTTATCAATATATTTAATAGAAAATGATTAATAAAATGACTATTAAAAAATTGCTTATGATCTAACAAAGATTATGTACGGTAAATAAATCAATTTAGAAAATTAGAATTTAGAATACGACGGACGATATTTAGAAATGTAGTACAAAAACCTCATTTTTTGTCACACGGATTAAGAAATTACTTTTTAAGATAATTGAAATAAATGATTAATTAAATTGAGGAAATATAATTTCATTTCCTTCGAAGTTTCCTCTTGGCCCCACTTTTCTTCTCTTCATCCACCGCTTTCTTTGCATCATTCATCGCCTGTGTAAAATCCCCGACCTCCTCATACGAAACAATCATCGTCACAAAATGAATTCTGTCATTTAGAAAAAATTTAAAATAATTCAAAATTCCAGAAATCAGGTAATTTGTAAAATGCCTACCCTTTCGTATTCATCATCATCAAATTCCTCCCAATTCCTTTTGCAAACTTTCTTAAACAATTGAGGCGTGGGAGGGGATCGGATTTTCGGAGCATTCAAATAATTGGCATGTTGCCTTTAAAAAAAATTCAAATCTCAATTAAAACCCTTTTTAAAATCATTTAAACTTACGTTTCTCCAACTTTTTCAACTTCATTCGTCACAAAACTATCCTCTATGTATCGATTCTGACCTGGTCCAGCCTCCAACTCCACTTCATCCTCACTCCCCTCATTTCCAGACAATACCGCTTCATCATCAATAAAAGGGTTTGATTTCTTTCGCTTCAATGACTTTCCTTTAACAATTTTCTCCCTTCCTTTGGTCAATTTGCACCTCTTTGGTTGGCGTACAGGCTGGAAATCATCCTCATCGGAATCTACAATGATTGCCTCGTAATCTACTTCACTCTTTACAGCTTCTCTAATCCATTTCAACAGCCCCTTTGCTCGTTCCAGCCTTTGATTTTACATTTTTAATTTGATTTCCATTTGATTTACTCGCAGGACGAGTCTCCTTTGGAGGATTATCGCGTTTCAGTCCGGAAACTCGGCTTTTAACGTTAAGAATTGGAGATAATTGGGGTTCTGTGGGTTTTTCTTGCACTTTAGGATTTTTGGCTTTTTCTAGCTCCTTTTCCAGCTCAGCTAGCTCTCTTTCCTCAACTCTTTTGACCCTCAGCTGCTCCTCCAGCTCCCTTTCGAGTCTGGCAAGCTCCTCCCGCCTCTTCTTGATCTCCCTCTTCCTTTTGACAAGCTCTCCTTCACTTGCTTTCAATAAGGAACGCTTCCCAATGATCTTATCTTCAAGTTCTTTCACTTTTCTCTCATTCCTTTGAATTGAAGAACTCTGTATTACCTTCGGAGAGCCTTGAATTACGTTGGAAGAGCTCTGAATTACTTTGGGAGAGCCCTGAACTTCAATCGGAGGGTCTTCCAAGTGTGTAGAAAAAAGAGAAATTGATTTGGAGGCTTCAACAGCCTTTGGAGGATCGAAATTCAGCCTGGATACGGCTTTGGAGGCATTAGCTCCTATCCCCGGGCGTCTAAATGCTCGGAAATCCGGCGACAATTCGATCTTGTCATCTTCTACGGTCGTGACAGGCTCCTCCTCAATAGCTGGAGAAGCTGGAATACAAATAGGAGATTGTGAGACTGATGCAAACATATCTTGGCATGAATCAAAGGCTGGAGTTTCGAGTTTTTTCGGCGTTTGGTGTGCTTTGGGTGCTTCAGGTGTCTCTAACAGATTGGAACCTGGGCCAAGGAGGAGTGAAACTGGAGAAGATGGACCGATTTTATTCTTGGTAGAAGCCACAGGTGATGATGTAAACTGGGGAATAAAATCTTCGGATCCAGGGGTATCCAGATTTGATGTTTTCATCTTGAATTTGAATCTCTTCTTTTTTGGAGCAGTCCCATCAGAGTTTAGAGAATCAGTAGTTGAGCCAGGGCTTATAGATTCTGTATTCATTTCATTCCGGACTCGAAGTACTTGCTGGGGAATCGCTCGAGGAGTCTCTGGGGTCTTTGGTTTTAGCGGGGAACTTCCAGCATTCAATTTGGAGAATACTCCTTGCTGTGAGACTTGCTTAGATTGAACAGGAAACTGCTTAGGAGAAGGTGGAAGGAAGCTAGCAATTGTTCTCTTCGGGGACATGAGTTTCCTTTTGAATTCTTCCATTGTTTGAGTTTTTGGCTTGGCCTTGACAGGAGATTTGAATGAATTTGCAACTCCAATTTGAGATTTTTTAATTTCTGGAACTTTTTCTCCGCTTTTACGTTTTTCCGCAAGCTTTTCTTCACTTTTCCGCCTTTCTGCACCAGAATTCTTTACAGGAGAGCTCGTTTTAGATCTTTTTCCACCAGATTTACGTCCATTAGACCCTGATTGTCGATTCTCTTGCTCGCCACCAAAGTCTAGAGGTATTTGCGCAAGGAAATCATCATCTTCATCATCTGGAAACATATCATCTTCTTCCTGGACAGACTCAGGTGCCTCGCTCTTGACCAGAGCATCCTGCTCCAGCGCTATAAGCGCCTCAGCCATTTCTGGATCTAATTCAAAAGAATTTGCCCATGGATCATTAAAAATATCCGCATTCTCATCTTCATCCTCAAAGGGATTCCCTTTCCCGCATTTACATGGTGTAGAATTCTCAGAATTCAGATGGATCATGGCTTGAACTCGAGCCCAAATCCCATCTAAACGCTTTGGATCTCGAATAACTCGAAATTTATTTGGATCAAGTTCTTTTTCACCGAATATCACGGGTAGAGCAGGTAGGGCGGGTACTCGGAAGCATGAAATAGTAGTCTGATCCTCTCTGGGTATATCAAATAAATCTAGAATAAAATCCTCATCTTCTTCCTCCTCCTCCTCATCTTGATATTGGACCCCAAAATCCCCGTAAATGTCATATTCATCATTGGGATCAGGATCAGGAGCTGTAGCAGTTGGACATGGAACTTTGAATGACTCTCGAACCTTGTCATAATCATTTTTGACAAAGAATTGAGTGAGGGTTGTAAGGGATTTGTCAATTTTATTCTTGGACTTTTTTGTAGAGCTTCCAGGGCCTGATTCACGCCTTCTTCGTCCTCCATATGAGTCTGAAAATGGATTTCAAATTTTTTTAAATGCGGAATTCACTCATTTAAAGGCAATTTGTAATATTTACCATTTGAATCTTCATCAATCTCGTAATCCATCTCTTCACGGAGCTTTTCCATTCGATTCTCACGTGTTGTAAGGAGGCTCATCTTGAAACATTTTGGCTCCAAACCCGGTGGAACCATACGAGGTGAACTCTTGTATAGGAAAGACTCTAGACGTTTCATATCTGTGATATTCTTGCTTATGCTTGATTGTTTTGTGAGGGCTTGATTGTAATTCTGTATGTATTTGGAGTTTTTATAAAAATGCCACATTTTATTTGATTTTTAATGGGATTTCTTACCATCTCTTCCTTCCCTTTTGTAAGTAGAAACATTATACGACCCTCCCTCTTCCTCCCAGTCCGCCCCATCCGCTGTACAAGCCTTGTAGGGGACTGATTTGCATCGAAACATATTATAAGATCAACTTCTCCAATGTCCAGCCCTGAAAAATGAATGGAAATTGCAGTGAGAACTCTCAAAATTCATTTTTTAAAATGGGTATACCTTCTTCTCCTACACAAGTAGCTACCAAAACGTTGAAACCTCCTCTCCTGAATCGCTCCAGCACTTCAACCTGATGTTTTTGCTTGAGCCCTTTCCCTCCGCTCTTTGAATCCGCTTGACCGATAAAAGACATTGGTTTGACAAGGGGTCGAAGCGATTTGAGCATCCCTCCAATCTCTTGAACGGAATCTCGATACTAAAATCGTAATAAAATTAAATAAATTGATATTAAAATTGAATTTACACCTATTTTACATTGAAATTTTAATTAATAAAATATATTGTATTCGCCGAAAGCAATAGAAAGTCCTTACCGAACTAAAGATCATGATCCGAGTAGACTTTTCATCGCGTTTACATTGCTCGAAATGATCTTTGACAATATCTCGAAGTACTTTCATCTTTGGATGGGACGCTAGATAGTCAATATCGTGGTCTGGGCGGAGATCCATTGAGTCTTCATCAATCTTTAATTAATTAAATAAATAAAACATATTCATATTTATTAGGATAAATCAATTTAATGTAAAAATTAATTAAAAGTTGTATTTACATCTGCAAAAATGTCAGATTTGCTGAAATCCGGGGCAGATCCGACATCTGGTAGATTTAGCTTGTGCTGAATCTCATCCAGCATATCCTCAAACGTGGGATTCTTTTTAAGCTCGTATACAACCAGTGCATTCCCTTTATCTCCATTTAGCAGACCTGTGCAAAATTAATTTATTCATGTTTAAATGGATATTTAGGATTATAATTAAAATTGAAGTGACTTACTAGAAAAATAGGAGTGATATGAGCGGAGCCCGTGGTGGAGAAGCAACTCTAATGCATGTACCAGCGAGATACAAACACAATAGTCGCGTTCTCCGCCTTGGATCACATTTTTCGGCATGTTTTTGTCACGTCCATTCCTCCAGCTATTTCTATTAATTATTAGCTACTCGGAAAAATACGATTAGTTTCTTATATGACTTAAAGTATATAAAAAATAAATTAAACCTGGTATTGAGAAAGGGTGTTTGCATCTCGAGTCCATAAAAACTTTTTGCTCATCAGCCGACCCGCATAGAATTGAAAAATCTAAAGAAAGAGGTATTAGAAATTCATATTTCATTCAAATTTCATTTTGCGAAAATCGTAAGGGGTAAGAACCTCCATATTCCGATTGTAAATTGATTCCAGGAAAGGATCCATACACACTACAACTTTTTCCATTTGTTTTTGATGGATATATGGGGCTAAATCGTTGGATTGCTCCGTACGGATCTCTACTTTTGATATTAGTAGGTTCTCGAATACCTAATAAATTCCAAATCAAAGGTTTCAATCAAATTTTAAAAAATCCATTCCAAAAGCTTATGAATTCATAAATCAAATAATCTTAAGGGTTTTTAATGCATTTTAATTAATTCTCGTACTTGTTTTACTGCAGCTAAATCACTTCCTAAAATAGTGAAAAACAATTTAATTATTTAATACATTTTTACATGCTATAAATTAAGTTTTTAAATAAAAAGTACGTAATTATTTGAATTTGTAATATTAATAAGCCTACCTGGAGTTGCACTCAAGGCCAATACACGAAAGAATTTATTCTTTTGAGATATGAATTGAATAACTTGAGTATCCGCGTGATTTCCTGTAAAAATAATTTCATTAAGTACGAGTATATGTAGTAATTAGTATAATGCATTTTTAAATGATTAACCTAATGCTTTGTGCGCCTCATCAACTACAACGCATTTAATCCGCTCAGGTTTGACAGATCCTCGTTGAAGATCACCTGTAATTTTTAAATTGAATTTAAATCATTTAATTTGAATTTGTAAAGTATTTAAAAAAAAAACATACTCAAAAGAACTTGAGGAGTAAGGAAGAATACGGATTTAGTCGCCCAAAAATCTTCCCTCTTTTTCGGGGCCGTTTGTCCAGTAAGTTCTATTGTGATATCCTCTTTAATCCCTACGATGGAATGACAAGCTTCGAGCTGCTGTGTCACGAGTGGACGTGTAGGAGCCATAAATATGATGAGATCATTGGGGAACCTTCAAATCCACATTTAAACATTTTATAGATTAAAATTAAGGGTGCAATACCATCGGTGAAAGTTAAACATCACAACAGCAGCGATAAATGTTTTTCCCAGCCCTGAAATCATTAAAAAACATTTAAATATGAAATTCGATGCTCTTTTTGCCAGAATTTAAATTATGGTCAAGATGCCACGATACCTGTAGGTAAACAGACTAGGGTATTGTGGAATAAGGCAGTCTCGACTATTTTGAACTGGTATTCACGAACAGTTTGATTTGTAGGATAAATCCACAGCTCTCCTTTTTGGGGAAAAACAATAAATTAATAGCAATGTATTGAATTTGATTAATATAAATAAAAGCATTAATAATTTGTAACTTAATTCTACCTGCAGTCTTATCAAATCCAGGTATTTTGGTAGCAGTATTGACTTTTTCGAAAGTTTCGTTGATTTTGTTATTGTTTTCAATCTCTCTGTGTGAAAATGTTAGATAAATTAAAATTAATTAAATGAGTAGCTGAGTCTAATTTCTTAATTAACAAATACCCGGCAATTTGAACAAAATCCTCATCATCCTCGTCAGATAAGTTCACAAATTGAGGGGGATCCTTTGGTCCACCAGCTGCATTTGACCATGGATTTCCTGTCCCTTTTTTGCCACCCCTTCCACGACCACCTCCACGGCTTCCTTTTCCTCCAGCTGCTCCTCGACCTCGTCCACCACCGGCACTAGTACCACCACCCCTTCCTCCTCCACGGCCCCCTCGAAATGGACCACGGTATTGTCCACCTCCACGACCTCTGAAGAAACCCCTCGAAGGCCCTGCCTGAGGTTGACCTTGCCCCTGATTTTTATTAGGCTTCACAGGCGTCAAACAGTGTCTTCTGCTTACCATTGTCACCCATTTTGACTTATTAATCTGCATAAAAGGAAACAAAAAGAGCAAAATTTAATAGTGCTTAAAAATGAAATCTTTTTTATCGTAAATGGGTGTTAATAAATATTAGTTTACCAGATAGGAAATGTAGCTATTTACAGCTGATTAAAACACTTTAATTAGTTAATTAATTCCGGGGTCATTGCAGATTTTGAAAAAAATTAACAAAAATAGACGAGAAATTTTAAAATTAAAAATGTGATTTTTATAAATTCGACACCCTCCCGAACGAGTGGGAACGATGAAACAAATTAGCGAGACGCCCAATAAGCGGATTGTAATTAATTAGAACTATTTAAATTAATTGGGACTTGTATTTTGATTAAAAAATAACAATAAAATTCGAGGATTTTTGATTTTATCCGTTTTTGTGATTTTTCGGTATTTTTTCGTAGGATTTGGCGGTTAAATGGTTCATGGTATAGTATTATAATGGGCTTTTGGGGCGATATAAAGCTGGGATATGTGAGAAGATGAGAACAAATTGACTGGAGCAATAATTTTGAATTTTTTTTTCAATTTCTGATTTTGCGTGACCTCCGTGACATCCTTCACTCGACAAGGGACACCACGATGAACCGGGATACAGTTGGAGTATTGGAGGATCAGGTATCTTTTAAAAAACTTACATTTTTTCTTGAAAATTCGAATTTTTAAATTGAACTTGCTAAATTGAACATTACGATTAATTATTTTTCAACATTTTAAATTCCTTAATTAGGTTGTTGGTGGCAAGGGGTACAGGGTCGAATGGGCCACGGCCTCCCTCGTCCCCCTTGGAGAATGGACTGAATATTACATACAATCGCCGACTTTTAAATTATGGGGAAATGATTTGTTAAGTCAAATTTTAATTAATTGGGACTATTTTAATTATATTTCATTTCATAGGAGGTTCAAGATTGACATCAGCCAGCCTCAAAAACAACGTCAAAATGTGCTAATGATGATTGAGGCGATTCCCGAGGATCCCAAACTGTGGGCCAAAAAGTGTGCAGGCACCGAATTTTTTCTCTGGGCAAAATACGGTAATTGTATTAATAATTCTAAAAATGTTTTAAATTTTTTAATCAAGTGTAATTTTTTGTATTTTTACAGACAATGAGGTTTTCGACACTCGGAAGCGAGTAGGGTCTATTGTGGCCACCTCAACCCATGTTTTCCATTTACAATTCACTCTACGTTTGAACGAGGAGACAGGTGCACCAAAAATGGTAATTTGCTGCAAACTTTTAAAAGATTTAAATATTATGGTTCTCTTATCATTGCATTGCATTGTATTGTTTTTTTAAATTTTCAAGATGAAACCCTTTGAAATTAAATTGGTGGTTGAAAAACCTGAGAGGAGTTGCAGTTTGAAAGCGGCCAAAGTCGCTTTGGACCGCCTCCACGGGATTCGACACCTTTCTTTTGAGATGGGGCGACTGCTGGCCAACCCAGAGGCGTCTGACCTTAAAATCCGATGCCGAGATAAAGAGTTTCCCGTCCACAAATTCATTTTATCCGGTATTTTTTCATTTTAAAATTGTTTTTCCTTTTAATCAACTTTTGTACATCTTCCAGCAAGGTCTACAACCCTAAAGAAGATGATGGGAGAGCTGCAGGAAGACACTCTTGAACTTGATACGGTCAATGGCAGGTCAATGGACTCGAGAGCTGTTAAAGGAGTGATTGAATGGATCTATACAGGCGTAATGAAGGACATGGAGGATTATTTGGCTGATATAATTGCATTGGGAAATCATTGGGGATTGGATAAGTTTGTTAATTGTTGTGGTCAGATTGAAGATCTTAATTATCGTAAGTTTTTAAATAGATAGTTTATTTAAAATAGATGGAATTTTCATTTATTTGGTTTACAATGCTGGAAAACCCAGAAGAAGATGAAGAAATCCAAGTTCCTCCAAAGAAAAAGTCGAAAACTGACTCAAAGGTGCGATTTCCAAAATTATTATTGAAATGCATGTGTTTTTACAATTGAAATTAATGTCCTAATTTCCTTTCAGGATTATAATCTGGTTTTGGGTGACCTCAAAGTCATCCCTTGGAAGTCTCGGCGGATGGAATGGAAGGTAGAACTCCCCATATTGGATTTTGACGAGATTAAGGATCTGAAATCTCCATCTGTTAACTTCTTTGGCGTAGATTGGTAGGATCCCGATTATTAAATTCTAATTTTATTATGTTAATTTTAAATGCTGAAATTTAGGAACCTGCTCATGACCATAAACCACAACATTGATCATATGGAGAGTGCTAAATATCTCAAGGAATTTAAGACCATTTTTGAGTTATCCCTTCAGCCAAATTTGGCAAGGCTCGGACATGGGATGAACCCAAAATTGAAATTCAGCTTGGTTTACGGTTTGTTATTTTTGATCCCCCAATTTTATTTGAATATACAACTACTTATGTTTAATTTTTCCATTAGATGACGAAGGGTATAATCATCATCATAATGACAATGAGTCGGCTGTTTGGGATAATTCGGATTCGGATGACGAGGAAGAATGCAGCCAATGCCCCGTGTTTGCAAGACCAAGACTTGTTAAACAGATCAATGTGAATAAATTCAGATTCTCGGAGGGTAGCTCGATTCTCAAACGACTTTTTGGAGATGTATTGTAGTATATTAAAAAATTCTAGAATTAAAAATTAATTAATGAAATAAATTAAATTAAATTAAACTATTTTAAAAGGAACATGAAATCAAGATTTATTGGACGCTACAGTTTGACTTTGAAAATGGGATAATTGCGGATAAAATGAAGAGGGAGATCAATACAGAAAAAGAATTCCTCAAAAGTCTTTCTCTGGATTTTGGAGACATGCTAATGAAGAGTGAAGAGCGGGATGTAGTGCTCAAATGTGAGGGTGAAGATTTCCGAGCTCATAAGGTTATCCTGGCAGGTAAAACCGTAAAACTTTGGTTGGATTAAAATGCAATGTGAGGATTAATTAAATGCTTTTTTCTGTTTTTCCTTTAGCGCAAAGTCCAGTGTTCAAAGCGATGCTTGAAACCCAAATGAAAGAATCTCTAGAGTCGGTGGTTGAGGTCCGGGATGGACAAGGGGAGCTTGTGGGTGAAGATGTGGTTGGAGCAATACTACGTTGGATGTATACGGGAAAGCTCGGGGATTTGGACGCGGGACAGACTTTGATTACATTTGGATTGGCTGAGTTTTATAATCTGAGCAAGTTGAAGGAGATTTGTGAAGCCAAGCTTATGGATCTGATTAAGAGGGAGAACGTGGTTGATGTAAGTTTGATCGAAGGAATAGTTTAAATTACAATTACAGTGTAGTCTCGATATAGCGGACTCGAAGGGCCGGTCCTAATTCGTCCGTTATATCGAGGTTCCGTTATAAAGAGACCCTCGTTATAACGTACTAGGTCCATTATATCGAAG
>JAAZTK010001958.1:0-12394 GCA_036507255.1 Megalothorax incertus
GAAGCCGAAAAAACTTTTTTTTACTCCTGAACAGAGCCTGAGATTCCTGCTTCCTTCCTTCCCCTTACCAACTCCCGGCCAATCCCGCTTGATCTAAACCTTTCGAATTGAAGGCAAAAGCTGCACATCCTAAAAAAATAAGTTTGTAATATGTAGATGATCAAAAAACAAGTCAGATTTAAATAATCTTCCGCTTCCATCCACTCAATATAGAAAATCTAAATATAATATGAGCTCCTCCTTATCAACATTTGAAATTGTATCGCTTTGTCAGTTGATGGAGATCCATAATAATAATAAATGCGGCTGTGGCAAATAGATTGCATAGATTGGCTGCAAAAATTTCCTTTCAAGTATTGTAGGTACAGGGCCGCAGATGATCTAATGAAACATTTGGCTTTTGCGATTACTTTCATATATCATTGGAACAGCAGACTCCTTTTTTTCGATGTTCATTTTTGCAGCAGTCAACAGTTGAATATTGAAATGGATTCCGACATCACTATTCGTTCATAATAAATATTTCCCATCAGAAATGTCAGAAAGAGGAAGCATTAACAACTCTCCCGCTCCCCTGTATCTACTCTAATCCCGTTTATATCCACGTAATTAATATATACTAGCCTAGTCGGCCTACCCACCGAGTAATTTAAGTGCCGCTATTCATAGGAGTGTGCTACAACTTGTACTGTTTACTGTTAAAAAACTCACATATTTTACTCTCCCGATACTTTCATCCTTACTTATATATCTGCAGAGTGTACACTCAATGAAATATGTATTTAGGAAAGCATGTAAATAAAAAATCCAAGTGTAAATCGGTGGAGGAGGAAACCTTGTGAATTCGAGGATTCTGTTACTATTTATAAAGCTCATTTTTTCTAGGGCCATATTCATCAAGTATTACGAACGAGTATTACGAATGAGAAGATATTACAATACTTTATATATGCACAGGCATGAAAGGATATTACGGTGTATTAATAATATTATAATACTATTATGTAATAATGTATACTATTACTAATAGTCTATCACTATTACAATACAATCCCTTAAATCTAGGTATATTTCCTTTTCAAATACAATAGGCAGTGTGCATATATAGAGAGATATGTAACCTTTCTTTTGCCAATTAAAAATTCTTGAACATAATTATATAGATTCCAATTCCATGTATGTAATACTAATATCATAAATTTAGCTACGGCACTACACAATTAGGATAAATTAAATCTCAATTTGAATTATGTATAATATTAACTAGATAGTACGATAATTAATAAATTATTCATATTCCTTTGCCATACAATTTAGTAAGTATTGTAAGACTCACTAAATTGTATGTATTGTAGTAGGTAGTAGTAGGTGTACAATGTAAGTATTATCTACTGATACTACATTACATACTAGCGGAAACAACAATATGCAATAGCCTATAGTACGACGCTTTATGTAAACCAGTAAAATGATAAATACGAGTCGGTTGCATTTGAATTTTTGAAATTGTGTTTGTGCCTCTAAAAATAGCACGTTTGGAAGTAAAAATACGCCCCAACTCATTTGTAAACCATTTTTCCAATCGTTCTATAACTTCTTTAGTAAGGTTGGGAGATATTAATTTGAACCAATAGCTATGTTTAGAATCGAAAAAATCATTCTAATGAGGTTTGATATGTTGCAAATATTTTTTGCTTAATTACTTATAATTATAAAGTAGGGTATAATTTATTTATGATATTGTTACTTTTATTTCCCATATGGCTGAATCAGCGCCGTAACAGGGTTACAGGATTAATGATGAGTGCCTGATCCTGACTCCTTGAGAATGATATATCTGATCGTAGTACTTATCCTTGGATATTTAAATTGAAAAAAGTAGGAAAATTGTATAACGACGGGGAAGTCCATAGGGTCTCGTTATCAGTGGTTTTTTCCCTCCATTCACTTGTGGCTATCAACCTTAAAACGTCCTTAACAAATACGGACAGACCAAATAAACAAGTTTGTCACCCACTAACGGTTGTTCCTGTGATATCTCCGTCAGCCCATTCTCATCCCTATACATTAGACCGATGGATGCATATAGGGGTGGTCATTTTGAACAAAATCAATATTTTCAAAGCTTTTCCCCGTCCCTCGAGACTACTTTTCCCTCGGTTGACACTTCTTCGATTTACCATATAATCGGAGCCTCCCAAGATATCCCCTCTCACCGGGCTCCCTCATCCCTGACGGGGTGCTTTAAAAGCCTTAAAAGTTTCTCTTTCTCTTGACCATTGTCATTCACTCCTTATCTCTCGCCTCGTGTTACGTGCCCCATCCTACTTTAATAGTAATAGGAAAAGTGGTTGGGAATAAACTCTGGCCTGAGAATGTGATACGGCCATTTGGAGTCGAGTGGTACCGGGAGAATGGAATTAGTGTTGCGAAAGTTGGCGAGTTTCAAAGTTTCTTGCAGATTATGCATAGATTTAAATATATGCAAAAACGAGGACTTAGCGCGCGTGGAAAGATACAGTTGAGAGAAATTATATAGGGTGAATATTAGACGGGTAGGTGTGTACCCCCAGTTCATAATTATATTCAGCCATGTACAGAGTCCTGTGGGAATATATTATGCATATCTCGGAATTCTGCTAATTAAGAAGAATGGTGCGGTTATATTTAGAGAGAGGGACTCTGGAGGAAACAGAATTGAATATGAAAATCTTATTAATTCACAGAATAGCCAACTAAGTATTTGTAAGTTGTGTTTTAGCAGGAGAGAATTCTCTCTTTATCATAATTCTCGCATCCCATTCCCAACACAATTATACAGACACCCCGGAGGACTCTAGTCTCCAAATTGAACTCGAAATATTTAGCACTTTTAAGTGGCGTGAACAGTCACAAGTACTCTTGAGCCTCCGCATTTCCATCCAATGATCTTAATATCAAATGGAAAGTCGACCCTATTGTACTATTTTCCAAATAGGTGTATGTAAGTCTATTAGCTTATCCACTCGTAGTAGGACATGGGGACAACATTTACGATAAAATTGAACTATCCGATATTTTATGCAAGAACTGGATTCAAAGATAGGTAGTATTGTACTACATTATAAGTAACTATTATACATAATGTACTAAATTGGTTAATTCATGAAAAGAGCTGTAATGGACTTTTTATTGGATACGTCTACTACCTACCTATTCTATTCTATTCTATTCCATATGATGTTATAGAATAGATTTGAATGCACAATTTCTTTAAAAAAACGCAACTCCAATATATCGCATGTTTCATATCAAGTAAAAAAGTAAAATTCGTCTTGAAAAAATGGATTTTAATTTAGAATTTACAGCATTTATTTTTGTCAATTTGTATGCAAAAACCTGAATTTTCGGATTTAGGCTTGTGAAATGAGAATGGGCTCAGATAAGGTTAAGCACGTTTTCAGAATATTCCCGGCTCCTATCCAAGTTGCCATTTGGATTCAGAATCCGTTCAAGTTTCAAGAGTAAACTCAATTCGGGCTCAATATTACTGGGTCTTAACCTATATCTACATAAATTGCTCGATTATAGACACAACCCTTGTTTCCCATGCACAAGTACTTAAACGGCCTATAATATTGCTCGTATATGTACGCAGTAGGATAGATATAGGTATAAGAATCTTATATAGTATATTGAATATTGTGCAAGTACGTCAAAAAGATGAATATTATTAAATATATACGGATAGTAGGATATCTTCCAATTGTGAATATCGAACGCGATGTCTCGTAGTAAAAAGCTTTGCAAACATGGGCATTTTGATATGAGGGCGATGATATAGAAAAATTGTGGAATAAGATCACAACTCAATTTTGGAGTGATTTCAGCCGTTGCATCTACTTTAGACTCTTATATATGAATGTATCTCACACAATCCAGCCCTCAAAAGGCCGAAGAATAAGGAGTGTAGATTCAATTGTCAATGATCGACAAAATATAATAATGTCAGAAATCAAATACATCTGTTCATGGTGAATGACAGGGCAGTAAAAGAGGGGAAGAATTTGATGTTAAATGGCTCTCATGTCCTAGAAAAAATAGAATAGACTTGGCCAAGACGTTTCTGTTATTTCTCAATTTCTGTAATGGAAGTAGTATTACAATATAAGATGAATGATCGGAACTGCGAGCTATCCACGGCTAATAGATTTGAGGGATTGTGTCACCTATAATTTTACAATTATTCAAACATTCGAACAAAGTTTGCATTGTGCAATTGAAATTGAATTAAAAATTGCCAAATTGTGATTTTGACTTTTTATAGATAATATACTAGGATATGTACAACTCGGTTCGCAAACCCCTGAGACGTGGGAACTTGAGACAAATTGAAAATTGCAACGCTGTTATTTGTACGAGGCCTACATTATAAATAGTGCCTATAATGTTTTCCCATTAAAACGTTGCAATATTTCCAGATCTCAAACCGCCCCCGTCTCAGGGGTTTGTGAACGGAGTGTAAGTATTGTATTGTACATAGTAGTTGCATGTACAATATACATATATGTAATATGTATAATGTAATTGTATATATGTGATTTAGGGCTTGGACATAACTTAATATCATAATTTAATATAAATTCTACCCTTCGGGCCTTTCATACTTTTTAACTTATAACTCTTATTTCATCAGATCAATAGCTGTGAGTGCGGACTTATATACTCGTACAATACCTAGTAGATTCCCAGTCAAGGATTAGACATTTGCAAATGTATGATGATTACTTTTGTCTGGAGATCCACTCAAAACGAGCTACATACTCTTTGATTTGTTTGAAGACAAAAGGAATTTTTAAATTGAATCAGATACAAAGAGTTTTCAAAATATCAGTTATTTCAGTTATTCAGAAGGCTTTCCATTTGGATGAAAATACTCGTATGAGATACTCGTAGAAGTTGGTACCTACCTTATCATTTATCAGTAGGTTGGTAGAGTACTACTTTGTATTACAAACGAAAGTAAACCATTTATATTTGAATAACATATATAATGCAATGCTGACTTCAAAGGACTTTTTTCGCCTATCCTGTCCTTTTACTGGAAAGTTGAAAACCACTCATTTGCGTTTGAGAGGTTTAAATTTTTGAAGAGTCAGCCATCAGAGGATTTGCATAAAAATTCTTTGCTCAAATTGCATGTACTTTTTTAAGCTGAGAAAATCTCTTATGCCGAATAAACTTTGGCTGATTACAATAAATGCGAACGATGGAAAAATGAGAGTTTTGATACGAATATATTATCAGTGTAGCGACCACCATTCAATTATTATTTTTTGACAAATGGCCATATGTACTATAACATTGTAGTAGTAATAGTATGTAATAGTATATGTAGTAGTTAGTACATATACTATGTATAAGAGTATTGCAATGAGGTTTGGTCACATTCGGGTCTGGCAATTGGTAAATTGCAAAATAAAATAAGTCGGCTTTTAATCTCATTTATGTATCCTTCTATATTTAGGAAGATGAGATCTACGGGTGTTTATTCCTCTCCTTTTATCCATTCCTTGTATGCTACCATCCATCGTAGTTTTGACCTTCTCTCCCTTGAAGAAATGTCACATTTCTCTCTCCTGAAAAGAGTCCTTAATTCATTCAGAGATCCTAACTCATCATGCAAGGAAATGTTTAAAGTTGTGATTTCTCAGAGATTGAAATCTAGGTTGGTAATCCCCTCATCACATTCGGCCACTTTCAATCGCTCATTTCTGTACAGAGCTACGAGTGCTTGGAATTTGTTCATCCCAGGTAGTACTGATATTGCAAGTTTGTCACATGTAAAATTGCGTAAATTAATCTTACAAAAAAGAACCCCTTAAATCTTTCTGAATCATTTCTTTAATTAAGCATTGATTGACTAATTTTTACTACATTGTTATCTTTCAATATTTCAATTCGATTATATTATTATTACTGTTTAAACTACATAAAAATTACTATCAAATTATTAATTGTTTTGTTTTTTAATGTCCAATATTGTAAAAAAGATCTCTTGAGAACTTAATATTCAGACAATAAAGACAATATGAATATGAATAGAATATGAATATATCCTATGATGATGAATGAGAATAGCTCCTCAAGATTGAATCCCTTCAAAATCATTAAAGTTTTGCACAAAAGGGTCCCAAACTTTAAGATGTTCCCAATTAGCTCAAAGGTGCAAATACTGATAATACCTGCTGAAGTTCAGGGTTCAGATCTTCCCTTTGAATTGGACTAAATATAAATGGGATCCTCGACTGGGATCCTTTTATCATGGACTGACTCCGGCTGAGAGGAATGACGTAAAATCCTTTTTATAAACACTGGCTCAGGCCACACAACCTCGCGGCTCAATGGATAAAGCTCAGTTTGAATCGCCGCGAATCTCCTCTTTCTGCACACCTAGGCTCTGTAGACCCACCCGAGCACATTACAAAGCAACCAACCTACCCATCTTCTCAATAGAAATACTCATCAACACGCTCCAGAATTGGCTCTTCTTCGGATAGATTTACTCGAGTTCCAAACTAGCTCAAAATACATTTATAGAGCAAGTTTGAACCTGTACATGTACTACTAGTATTGTAGTAAAGTGAGAGAACTCACATGAATATTAATAGTCAAATTGGGGAGATTTGCATTTTCAAGTTCGCACTTTTAAAATCCATTTTAGCACAAAAAGGTTAAGACTTTGCGTAACTTTTCGCAAAATTTAAGACCATTGTCATATTGGACTGTGGCCTTACTAGCACTTCGAATTCACCTTTAGAGAACTTAAAATCATTGAAACCCGGCTAATCTTGTAAGGTTGGCTTTTTCAAAGTATGTATAACTATAATACATGTAAATCCTGTATGAGAGTGCATCCTGCCTGCCTAAAGGAGTTGCTGTACAGGTATATATGGTCCATCCTCTCGGACCAGACTCAAAACTTCTCCCTCTACTGCTCCCCCATTAAGTTCTACCATGTTCTGCCAATGACCTTGCCAGAGCACCATCCTTCTAGAGGATGTATCAGCTAGTCCACCAGAACTCAGCCTACGGGCCAACGAGAACAACTCTACAGCCTCCTCCGATCAAATTATAATAACTTGTACTCGGGAATTCCCTCCGAGAAGCCAGTTCCTTTGCGAAATTCTTCAGGAGCAATCAACAGACGGTATAGTCTCGAACACCATCAATCTATCCAAGCTCATTCCTCATCGGATATGACCAGCAATCGATACCTTTGCCTATCTATCGTGGTACAATATATGTACAATATATGAAAAATCTCAGATTTCCACAAAAAAAATTAAGCCAAACACAAAATGAACACCCCCATCCAATTCGGAGGAGTTGAAGCAAAACTTGTATACCTGACTAGAAACTTGAACAATATTAAAGTACATATCTACGTCTATATATGATAGGAGAGCAAACAGGTTCTAGAAATGAACATGCATTCGAGATGATCTTATGATAATGAGCACGGTGGAGATGTATGGAATGAAATAGGTTTGTTTCTCAAAAAAAGCTCCGAAGAAAAATAATTTTGTCTATTCTTTGACGTCCATCCCTAATTTTGACAAATGCTAATCCACACCTAATTGATCTGGTTCAAGATTTGGTGAAATTTCAAGAAGTAAATAGGCTTGTACGCTAAAAAAAGAGTAGGGTGACGAAAAGGACCGGTGATTAGCAGTGTGCCGGCTGATTGCGGGCCCCAGATAGCCCGAGATAGATGGGCCACAGTCCATTGATAGGTTATCGATTGGTGGGGGTTGCCAAGTTGGACTCACTCTGTGGTGGGATATACTATTTAAAGTACAACCGAACCACTAGTAAATATGCTCAATTCCCTCTCTCTTTCGTGGGTCCGTGGAGGAATTCCTCTACTGGTCCTCTTTTGTTGCAAATACCGTATTCTCAGTTCCTGTCAACCTTTAAAACTCTTCCTCAGCCGCCGAGCCGAGTCCTCAACAACCCCAGCCGGGCAAGCCGGAGGAATTCAAGTGAGTGCCTCAGGCGGTTCCCCTCTTTTTTTACGAGGAGCTACACTTGGGTCTGGTTTTCCTAAAGAATACAATATACTCCTCAAATTCAGGTGTTCTAGAGGATTTTTAGCTCTTTTTTAAAAATTAGGGTTCTAGTTCTAGTTTGGCTATGCAAAAAAGTGAACTTTGTGAATTGTGATTCCCGAACTATTCGCCTCCAATTCTAAAAAGACTTGTTCGAACTCCTGCTTAACCTTCAGCCCTACACACTATCTTGTGTGCTGGTTTGTGCTCTACCATACTGTTAATGCTAGGCAAATATGATCGGCATAAAATGTATAAATAATCTACTCCTGCGAGATATCTATGTATGAAATAGAGTCAGAGAGAAGTGAGAGGATAAGGGATCGTGGGAGTCTCAGAGCCTGTTTATTGGGGGTTGGCTTCTCGCCTGCCTATCTCCTCTTTTGCTGCACCTACCCTGCCCTGCTTGCTTGCGCCTTCTTACACTCTTTGTTGTTATGAAACTATACCTCGATCCTTTGAATGACGACTTTTGGAGCAATGATAACGCTAATATGACCACTTGTGAGAGATACAAATAGTGCACGAAAGAAACAAGCTGATCCGATCATCTGAACTATATGGCTTGGGATTAGTTAAAGGGCTCCAACACTTGAAAGTATTTCTAAACAGTTTTTTGCACACCTGAAAAAGGGTAGGTACCTTAAGGCCCTTAAATTAAGGGGTCTGTGCAAATCTTTACCTCAAATTTAATGCCTTAAAAGAGCCCTTCAAATACAATATCTAGAGGTATACATATAACCGAACCTATTCTGGCAAAAATTCATATATTCTTAGGAATATGAGTACAATACTATTGTATATTATACGAGTATTGTCGAGTTATACGAGAATATAACCTATTCAACACGGATTAAATTTGTATGAATCCAAGAAATTTCCTCCACTGATTTAGGTACAATAATTAACTAAATATAAGTATGACCTCGAGTGAGAGCAGGCTACCTGTGTAATATATTGTAATATACCTAGAGTAAGTACATGTATACTCGTATCAACTTATCAAGGTGGTACCTGCCTATATCATTCGAGTTTATCTGCAAATATGGAATGTATGTATCGCATCATTCGCATCCGTGTTTTCAATATACTCTGAATACATAGTGCACCTTAAATGATCACAAGTTAATACTCATTGTATTTAGCTTATCAGGAGGTTCGATACTCATATTATCCTACTCATTGGCGCAAGTACGGGTTTAAATATCCTTATGCCTAATTCAAAATTCAAATCTAAGATATTCACAATTTTGTCTCGTTTTGTCCTACCTCGCCTATATCTCCCCTATCCCTTATCTCGCCCTAGAGTTATCTCATTAGACAAATGACTCTCTAATACACAAATCTATTTACACATTAACTTCCCCACAAAAATCATCTCGTAATTACTTTCTATATGAAACTGTAAACTTGTGACACGTACGAATATATGCGTAAATATAATATTATTCTAATACAGAGTTAATAGAATTAGTTTCAGGTTACCTTTAAATGAGTCTTCTTATTGAATCCCGCCAACCCCACTCCTCGGGTAATAATCGATCCCTTTAAACGGTTTGCCCACCTCCACCTTCGCGTCCTCGCACACTTTCTCCAGGTATAATCTATCTCGAGATTGATTAATTAAAAATGCACCGCGTGCTTACGGGTCCTTGTGGTGTTCGCTCGATTTATTTAGAAATGTTTATGCACTCTTGAGAGCGCTAATGCACTTATGAATTTCCCTCTACTAGGTATATTGTAGTGACTCTCGTATCCTCCCTGCCTGTACACTAGTGCAGTCAGAGCAGCAGAGAGACGGGGAGACCGAGTGCAATGCAACTGGGAAGCCAAGAGTCTGTGGAATAAGCCAAAGTGACAGAAAACACCCAGAGTAGTAATTCTTGGGGCTATCCTCGGCAGTTGGATAGGTTGCACGGATAGGCGGAGACCCGAACATGAACGAGTTGCTGTTGTAGAGTATATATGAAGGGGCTGCGCATTCAGATTCAACTAGAGTTGGACCATCCTACTCAGAGTTCTCTCCCTAGCTTGACTATACGCATATATCTAGGACTTTATAAGCATTGGAGCAAGTCTCCTCTCACTCCGCTCCTTCTCTATATAGAATAGGTGAAGGGGGAGAGCTAGTTTGAAGCTTACGGAGTGAGAGGAGAGGAGAGAGAGAGAGAGAGAGAACGGGGAGGGAGGGTGGCCCAGTTAGACCGCCGCGAAAAGAGAGAGCAAGGCTTTCAACCAACTCCTCCTATACACTACATGTATATTGTGCTATGTAGCTCTCCTCTCAATCCTCGAATGTGTGTAGGGATTCGAGGAGGATAGGGCTACAACATGTAGAGTTGGGCTGCCCCCTCAACTTGGCTGTGGCAGAGCCCAGTGGGCCAAGTAAGGAGGAATGGCACAGCGACAAAAAATCTGGGGTTGTTGGAAGAGGAAGAGAGCGGAGTGAGGGGCCCAACATTGAACACATGAACACATGGTAAGGGGGAATGGGCTGAGGAGGTTTAAGAGTTTAGTCCCGACGAGTCAGGCCGAGGGTTGCGACGGCCGCCGCCGTTCTCTCTCTCAAACTCCTCTATCCCCTGATTACATTCACTCGCTCTAACATACGAGGCATGGGAGAATCGACTCACTCGTAGCTCACTTCTACCTACTCGATTTCCTATGACCCACACATATACTCGTACATATATACACCGATACTACATTCTACGATAGGAGAGAAGAATGGGAGAGCGAACGCATGTAAACTTGCCTAAAATATTATTCTCTCTCTCGCTGCTCTTCCAATATATACACTCTTTCTGCTTATGGGATAGGGGGGAATAAAGAGTGTTCTCTTTGAAAAGAGACTCAAACTCATCTTCCCAAAGTTCCCCCAATTCTGGCTGACTGTATACAACCGAATGAGTAGTAGTAGTAGTAGAGTGCGAGGGGTAATCAGAGAAGTCTCATCTCCTCCTCCTCCTCTTTTCATCCTCTCTCTCTTTTACTCTGAGCTTATTCCCAATATTTTAAAATATACCTTGAATACATACGTAGTAGATAGCTCTATTACAAATGTACATGTTCATACGGCTGCTTATTCTCAGGGGATAAATATAAAAAGATCTGGGTCCACCTTAAAGATGATTCTGATGAATTGCAATTAAAACAATTGGACGAGTTTAACCACAAATGTGTCTCGAGAAGTTTAGAATTTTTGACTGGAGGATTTAAAAATTGTTTAAAAGCCCGAGAGCTAAAAACCAGGTCCAACCACGCCCCCTCCTCCTCCTCCTCGGAATTCCATCTTCTGCATACCATTCTCACTGGCTCTCTGGCTACTCCAGAGGATTGCATTGTAAAACACAGTATAAATTCAAGCTTGTGAAGAATTGCAAGTCACACAGGTGAGAATCCTCAAGAAATCTCTTCAGTCCATCCAGACCCCCGTCTCAGATGGATGCACCTTAGATGCTGAAGCTATATAGCGTTACACTATATGAAGAGATAGAAGATAGTAAACAAATTGTGCCCCCATTAAATGGGCAAATGTGTATGAGGACAGGATATGTAATAATTAGCGAGAGCCTTCATTGTTGGCGTGTCATCTCAGATTTGCAATGTATGCAATTGGTGGTGGTGGAAAGCTCCGAAGCGCGACTTTAAAAACTCATATGTGATGTGCGGGTGGAGTTACTCCTATCTATCCAAGGGATGTGGACTTGTGCAATTGTATGCAATTGTACACTACCTGACTCTCGCCACTTCAAGTATTGTTCCCAATACTAGCTTAAACTCCATTCATGCAGCGAACGAATGCGAATGGGAATACTTAAGACGAGTGAGACAAAGCGCTGACCTCAAAGTTTGTACTGAAAAGCCCGCAAGCGAAACAGATTCAGATTGTAATAGTAATAAGAGTCTTACTACTCACATCCTCTGAAAATATCATAGCATATTCATATATACAAAGCCCAAAAATCACAAGAAGAGAGAGCCGATGGCCCAAAAATCCTCCCCTTACCTAGTACTACTATCGTAGATATAGCCTGAATCTGCAAATTATTCATTCACTTACTCTCGAGGCTGAGAAAGGACACCCAGATCATACAAATGGGTGCAAATCAGTCCTAATCCTTCTCTAGCCTTTACGTAGAACCCCCCTTTCCCCGATTGCACTCTGGAAATAAATTCCAGAGCCCAGTTCAACCTACCTACTACACTATATTGTACATATGCACATCACTACATACTGCACATACCTCCCACTGATTGCTTTCTCTCGCTTCTCCAGCGAGGGTGGGGGGGGGGGAGGAAAA
>JAAZTK010001959.1:0-12388 GCA_036507255.1 Megalothorax incertus
AATTCACGGAGGATTTGAGGGAAGCCATTGCGGAATCCGATGAAATGTCGCGGATTGAGGCCCTCGCGAAGGAAAACAGGGATTCCGGGGTGGATGTCGGAAAAATTAAGCGTTTTTCGAATTCCTTATTGGACTTAAATGACCAATGTAATTTTAAAAAAATATTTGCGAGCATTTTTTGCAATTTGAAAAAAATAAAATCCGAAAATTTTTAATCAATTTTTGCAATTTTTTTTCCGCTAGGTGGCAAGCCTGTTCGGCGTGGTTCTTGCAGATCTCTGGACTCTGGAATGTCCGTGTCTTTTGTATCGGATAAGATTCAACAATTGCATGCCCTCAACCACCAAAACTCGCATTCCTCCACTTCCTCTTCGACAACCTCCACCTCCCAAGGAGGTCAAGTTAACCACCACCTCCATATGAAGCAAGGTTCCTCCTGCTCAAACTCATCCTCCGCATCCAGTCACAACTCAAGCCATATTAAATTATAATTTTTGCAAATATTCTATAACTTATATATTATTATAGGCATATTTTTTGCTGTGTACACTAAGGCTTTTGACTGGGGCAAGGGAAAAATCTGAAATTTTGCATTTAGGAAGAAAAACTTAATATCTCGATCATATCCAAAAATTGGGTCAATCGGTCAACGGAGGTGGAAACCAGGGTCATTTAATATTTAATATCCACTAGATACGTTATAGCCCCATATGGGTTTTTTATATCTCGCTAATATAGGATCTTTTAGGAATTTTTTTAAGCAAGTTGGGATTCCGGGCAATTCGAATACGTAGAATTTTGTGGTGAAGTTCTTTTTTGAGTAGGATGTCATGAAATGCTCCTGAAACCAGAAAATACCTAAAAAAATGGGATTTTGGGTAAATTTGTCCTCCTTTTTTCATTATAACTTTCATTAGCTTTTACCAATTGACTTAAAATTTGGCACATATGACCTTTATGACATCCCCTCGCTAAATATTGATTTTAGAGTTCAAAGGTTAAAGGGCTAGGGATTTATGAAATTTCAAAATCTCGGATTATATACGAGTATACTATATGTACGTTAATGTACGTAGATGACCAAATTTAAGCCAAATTTTTTAGGTTTGAGTTTAAACAGGGATCATTTGTGACTTGGCTAATAAAGGGCCATGTCAATCTGAATGTTATCAAAAATTGATGGATATGTAAGCTTATATAAATTCTTTAGCTTCCATAATTATCCATAAATATATTATTCTTCAATAGCTCATTCACATTATTAACGAGGGCAGTGGGAGTGGGAGTTGGGAAGTAAGAGCAGGAGGAGGGGGAGGCGGAATGCCTAGAATAGGGCAAGGATTCGAAACCCGTCAGATCAATCCGATTTTGGATTAGTTCGGAACGGGTAGAAAAACCAATAAAAAATTTAAATCCGAAGCATGGGAGTGGTTGTGTATGCAGGAGTAGCAGTGGTAGGATGGGGAGTGAGAGGTGGGAGTGGGAGTGGGAGTTAGGATGTAAGAGCAGGAGGAGGGGGAGGAATTGAAGGCGACAAAAGTATCAAAAGCTAACTAAGGAGCCGAAGGCGACGCAGGTAGCTTGTATCTCATAAAATTTAATCGCACAATTTTTTATTTGGCTCAGGCAGCTCAAAATATTGCCAATTAAATTTAATTAATTTCTATTAATTTAATTAATTTAATTAATTAAAAATTGAAATTGTATTGTTTTAAAAAGTGAGAATTTAATTTAATTATGGCAAAAAAAGACTTGTAATTTGGTCCAATTTAATTTAGAAATTTAATTTAATAGAATTCTTTTGATTGAAATTAATTAATTCTTGTACCGACGTAGTTACTATTGTATAACGGAGGAAGGTATATACGTTTCACCTGTATGGTGTCCGCAAATCTAAGAACTCTATCTCCTCCGAAACCACCCAACGGATCTTTATAATTTTGGTGGCGTTCGATAGCTCTTGGTCTGTAGATGCACCGTTTAGAAAGGCATCAAAAAATATCAAAGGGCTTGGGCACAGGAGAGACCTAAACATGCCAAAATTCCCCATAAGAATTACATAGGTATTTTTTACTAATCCAAAAATTCATTTAAAATCCACCTCAGATGAAAAATTCTTGCAAATATTTTCAAATTCTGCTAAACTAGGCTGTTTGATTCCTATATATGTAGATATAAAGTGGGAATCTTTTCCCATAATGTAGGAGCTTCCCAAAATTACCAAAAACCCTTTAGTTAATACATAGGAAATTCCCTTTTACTTAAACCAGTATCTATTCCTGATGCAAAATACTTTATTATATTTTTAAAGAAATAATATATTTATCGAAATTTGCAGTAAATAGTGTATTTTTTTAAAAAAAAATAAAATTTTCTGTCTGGAAATGGCATTATATTATAAATATCACAAGTATATATCATACAATTATCGATTAGCCTCAATTACAATTTGAAAAGAGGGGTGAGCACGTAAATTCAAAATAAACCGATTTAAGTGGTCAAAAAGCGGTAGCTGGTCAAGAGGTCAAATTTTCAGGTAAACCCATCCCAAATAAACCTGACCAGAAGAATTCTTGCCCCAACTCTAATAAATTTTGAACTTCTATTTAGTATCCTACGCGAACAGGGATTCGAGGAACCTAACCTAACCTAATCTACAACTTAAATAAAAGATATTAATTTCCACAAATTTAATGTAAAAGTATGGGGTTTTTCATAAGCTTGGATACCCAACATCGAACGTCTTAGGCGTCAAGGTACGGAGCAATTTCGGATTTTTTAGCGACGATAAAGCCCAATTTCTTTTTAAAATATTAAAATAACTAACTCTAAAAAAGAGTTTAAAATTGTACCTCCGTTAAAGAGCACGTAAAGGGATTAAATAATTTTTTATATTTAATCTAATTAAACGGAGGCAGCGCAAAAAATTTCTCAAGATATAAATTCAACATAGTTTAGATAGAATATTAAGATTTTTTTTTCAAAATGATTTATATAATAAACTCTATAATCATGTTTCATGTTTGAACTCTTAT
Source organism: Megalothorax incertus (assembly GCA_036507255.1). NCBI lineage: Eukaryota > Metazoa > Arthropoda > Collembola > Neelipleona > Neelidae > Megalothorax > Megalothorax incertus. Next base: position 3,036 of record JAAZTK010001959.1, read on the forward strand.
TAGTTATTACTAAACTGTTCTTACACGGGTGGACAAAATTTCATGAAAATTGTAAGAAAGTATTTAGAATATTTCTGGGGTTGATATGTTTCATTTAGATTACCTAATTTATATTTTATATATGATTGCCAATATTTGAGTTTTAAAATTCAATAAAATATTATGCTGAGCTTCTTGGCTAGCTATCAAATGCAGTGGCATGTATCATCTTAAAAACATGGCCTTTATTTATAGGTCATTGGAGGAATAGTTTGTTAATAGAAATGGTGTGATTGCCCGAATTTATTCGGGCATATTTCTTAATGGAGAATAATTTTTTGCGCCGCCTCCGTTTAATTTGATTAAATATAAAAAATTATTTAATCCCTTTACGTGCTCCTTAATGGAGGTACAATTTTAAACTCTTTTTTAGAGTTAGTTAATCATATTTAATTTAATAATTTATGGACAAACTGAGAATTAGTCGATTAAAAATCTTAATTTTTATAGATTTGATTAGATTTAATTAGCCGTGATTTTAAAAAATATGCCAATAGGTTTTGAAATAATAAATTAAATGTAAATAATGTATAAGTAAAAAATTTCAATAGTGTTGTATAATTTTTTAAAAATATAGATTTAATTAAAACATAAAATGAATAAAATAGATTTTGTAATTAAATATCAAGAAATAGTTGCTTTATTTAGAAAAAGTCGCATAATTTTAAAAATGTTAATGTGAATTAAGCCACTGAAATTAAATTATTTTTGCGATCTTATGATTAGTTTTTGTATTATTTAAGGGTAGGATTTAATAAATAATAATTAAGAATATATCTTGTAATTTAATCGAGTCATTAAATCCAATAAATATAATTTAAAATTTTTTTACGATATGAATTGAATTGGATTAGAAATTAATGTAGAATTTTACAAATTAATCCTATCCGAAATTCTAAGTTTTAATAAAATATCATTAGGTATATTTCCTTTATGATGCAAAACAAAGTCCAAAAATATGTCAATAAATAATGCTAATTTAAAAATTAAACAAATGATTTCTATTATTAATTTTAGAGCGGTTTAAATTTTTTTGCAAAATAAAATATTTCAAACATAAAAATATAATTATTGAATTCTTCCAAATGATCTCTTTACAAATATCCATTGAGATTGCATTCCCTACCCAACATCACTACCAAATAAAGGAAATTTTTTAGAGCCGATTATAAATCGGCATAATTTATCTAAATAGTAATTAAAAAATAAGTATAAAAAGTGAGAATTTTATTCGTCATCAGAATCGCAGTCAGATGACAACATAAATTGCTTTTCAATGCTGCTTGAAAAGTTCTCATATGAGTAAAGATATTCACTCTTATTACACATTTCGCAGTCGCAATCATCAGATTTCAACACATTATGCTCCCTCTGAGCAATTCTTTTCGAAATTTTCTCCTCAAATTCTTCTCTAAATCCCTCATTTTCTCCCAAATCCGAATTTTGAAAAATATTCAAAATTCTTTTGCAACAATTTAAAGATTCTTCGAAATTTTTAATCCTCTTGTATACCACTTCCAAGTTAAAAAGTGCAGGAATGCATTTTATACTTGAAATGCCATATTTTACTTCTCTGTTCTTTAGAGCTTCGGAGTAGAATTGAATTGATATTAATTTATCAATGACATTGAATGCCTTTCCTTTCTCTTGTAATAGAATGTAGCCTTTTGTTCCACCCTCTCCCCAAATATCCCTCACAGTTTTTATATAATTTTGTGTATAAAAATATTCTTGAATATTTAATTTTTCTTTTGTTTTGCGTTCTCGATCTTTCATTGCGCTATCAATTTTGTCCATTAAAGAAATTTTAAAATTCAATTGATCCTTATCCATACAAGTATCCAGAATGGATGCCTCATATTCAGCAATAATTTTTAAGGCATATATTATTTCCTCTAGAGACATATGGGGCACATAATCCGAATATTCCATTATTTTGCAGACGCGGTAATTTAAATCATCCGATATCAATTCAATCATTGGGAAATCAATGAGATGAAAATATTTCATTTTATAATCTTCATATTCTAGATGTTCTTCGAAATATTGATAAATTGATCCAATGCCGTGTTCTGCCAAAAAATTTCGCGCAAATATTCTATCCCCTTTAGAGAAATGACAATAAGATATATTTTCAATTAGTTCCCGGTACTCTGGACAACCAGTTTGATTTGCTTCTTCAAAATCTGTTTTAAGCATACATTGAATCTCAATGCAAGAATCCCAATTTTCTGAACATATGTAAAAGCTGGACTTTAAAAATAACAAAATTCGGTTAAATTCCTTTTCCAGATTTTTCCCATTTGTACGTATTGAAGCCTCAGTAAGAAAGGTAATACTTTCAGAATAATTTGAGATCTGATGGAAAATGAGGGACATTTCAATGTAATTTTGGTATTTTGCATCCGTTTTTGAAATAACTTTTTCCCAATACTCCAATGATTTTTCTTTAAAACCAAATTTGGAATAGCATTTGGCAATTAATTCTTCATCAAATTTTTCTATTAAATTTATTTCCTGTGTACAAATTTTGATATTGCTTGAAATTTTATTGATCCAGCTTATCAAATCTTCACTTCCACGATCCTGTTTTGCTGCAATTTCAAAATATTTTAAAGCTTTTTCTGGATTTCCCATTAAATGAAAGGATACTCCAAAATGCATATAAATTGTGGAAATATATTTGGGATCATATTCTAGACCATTTAAATCTTGAATTGTTTTCATCCCAATTTTGCAAAGTTCAATGAACCGGTAGTTATCCAAAAATTCGGAGTAGGAAGAATTATGCCATTCCAAAATATGTCGAAGGTATACTTGAGAAATAATCTTCACTTGAGGATTATCAAAATCTTTCTGCAAAATTTTTACAATAGATTTCAAATATTTGACTGTAGTAAAAGATGTGTAATCCCAAAATCTGAAGGCAGAGGCAAGTGTTGCAAAAAATTCCCAATAAATGGGCTTTTCATCGACATTCAAATTTCTATAAGATTTTATTATCCTATCTAAACTGGTTGCAATTTTATCGTGAAAATCTTTTTCACTTTTGCTAACTAATATGTATCCCATATTGGCCAATATATTCTCAAAATTACATGCATCCGGCTGAACATTATTAATTTTGTTACGATTCCCTGTAGCAAAATTTCTTAATCTTTCAATTTCCATTCGGAATTTCAGTCTGAAATAGAGAAGTAAACGAAAAATCACATTCTGTTTTTTAATATCCACCCTTTCCATAATCTTGAAGATTTCTTCAAAATCAAGGTATTCAATGATTTCGCGAACAGAAATAAAGGAGCCGGAAGCCACCGCGACATCATCTACCGCGACAGCATTTACCGCGACAATACATTACCGCGACACAACACCGCGACACCCACTTGTTAATTTTTATATCTATATTCACTGGATTCCCGAAAGGAGGGTACGGGATAAGGATATGAGTCTGGCCTTTCTTGAAATACAAAAATTTAACGATATTGACGGATTGTGATATTTTCAAAGTTTCAAATTTTGACCTCACAATATATCAAGAAGGTCAATCAATATTATTTTGATTTTATTTTAATAGGAAAATGTCCCCCTTTATCAGATTTAAATTATATTCCATACCTTGATCGGCATTCCTAACTAAAATCAAACTTAGTAGCGAGAGAACTTTAAAGTACCTTTTGGAAATGGCCAAAATGATACTTTCAAGGTCTACGTTTATTATTTTTTCAATAAAAAGATGTTTTGTTAACAAATTGACCTGGACCTGGGTATCAACTCATCCTCTTTTCAATAAAAAATATTCCATAAAATTATTTTGAATATTGAGGCAGATATTAAAGTTTGACGAGAGTAACAAGGGTTGGCCGGAGGGCCCAAACCCTATTCAAATCCCGTACCCTCCTTTTCAAGGGACTCCAGTGAATACGGATATCAATTTAACAAGTGGTTGTCGCGGTAATGTATTGTCGCGGTAAATGCTGTCGCGGTAGATGATGTCGCGGTGGCTTCCTACACTTCAGAAGGAATTCTCGAATTGAGATGATCTGAAATGCTTAGTCGGCAAAAGATGAATATATTGGCTTCTTCATCTCTTTGGAATTGTATTTTTAAGACTTGTTGAACCAAGCGATGAATTTTGAAGAAACTTTTTTCTGCTTTTACCATACTGTATTTGATAAGAATTTCTCTCATGTTATCAAACATTGTAAAATAATTTGTCTTTAAAAATACAAAATAGTTGAGGAGAACAAAAGGGATTTTATCTGGGTCGGGATAATATGCACAAAGCACTAAAAATTGAGTTGCTTGCGGATCCTCTTCCATCATTTTTTCATAGCTAATCATCCAGGTGGAATAAACAGATGGAAGTATTTGAAATCCTTTAAAATCCATCTGTAGCATTTCAGTCTTTCTCTCTTTGAACTTGTCCAAATAGTCGGATATGGAGATTACATTGTTTTTGATGTAATAAAGGGCTATTGATAAAGCTAATGGAAGGTGTCCCAACTCATTTCCCAATGCGTCCACTTCATCATATTCATTAAATTCTTTCTGCAAAATTTCCTCACTGAGATTTCTAGCCTCCTCTGGTGTGAAAATATCAATTTCAATGAGTGTACTCTCCCCCCATTGGATATTCCTAGATGTTATAAGAATCTGTCCTGAATTATTGGGGATAAATTCCGCAAGGTCTGGAGCATTTTCCGCATTGTCAAATATTATTAACCAATCCTCATTGCATTCGAACCATTTATTATTAACGCCGTGGTTTTTTTCCAATTCCTTCATTTGAGATTTCATATTTGCCCCTTTTTCAGCTGCGAACCAAAAAACATTTTTTACGTTTTGATGCATCCAGGCATATTGCACCGCGATTGTTGTCTTTCCAATTCCTCCTAGGCCTTTACATGCTGTTGTTATTACACTTTTATATTTTTCTTTGCTTTTGAATGCTTTTGAAATTTCCGCCAAAATATCTTGTCGACCAACAAACATCTGATTTCTTCTGGGAACATTCCAGAATATCTTCTTTCCCGAAGACGCGCCACCTGAAAAATTCAGTGTAAAAAAAATCTAGCTAAAAAATAAGTTTTCATGATTTTTTAAAAATTACCTGTGCATGATGGCCATGTAATTGTTTCTAATAATTGGGAATTTGCGCTACTTTTCAATGAATCTTTTAAGAGCTCAATGGTAATTTCCTTTCTCATAAGTAATTCATACAATTTATCATTTTTGTCTTCGCTGGATGCGTTCGTATACGGATTTATCTAAAAGTGAAATTATATATATAAGATTTGATAATTTATAAGAAAATATTGGTATTTATAATATGTAGGGTAATGCAAAATTTATTTTATTGTATATTTGAGCAAATATGCAATGTTGTAAATAAAATTTGCTTAATAAGTTTATTATTATTTCTTACGATTCTTTCAAGTTCATCTGAATTTAGGGTTCTCTTTTGGAGGAAAAACGCACAAAGTCCTCCCAAATTGGTCGTTTTTTCCCGAAAGATGCAATAGTTATCTAGAATGAATTCTTTGCCACTCATTTTAGAATTAATTTAATATACAGATTTTATAATAAAAAATATCAACATATTTAAAATAGTCAAATTTAGAAAAATTAATTTTCTATAAGTATGAAATTTTATGTAGCGTTTATTAAGGATATTGTATTTGCAATGACCAATGCCTAGAATTATTATACCATTAACACTTGTATTGTTATCAGAAAGAATTTTCCCCTTATCAAATATTTGATTGATTTATGTCAAATTTATTTACGACAATCCTTCTCCTTATTACTAACTGGATTGGAGCCCATTTTTATCATTTTAGATTGATATACATCCTACTTGAGCTAATATTTATATAATACCTAATATTGTACATTAAAAAATGTATTTTTCCACACATTTAATCAAGCTTCAAATAGAATTGATAAAAAGGATTCTGGAATCCATTGATAAGAGTTGCAATAAATTGGCCCAGGTATGGATTTGATATGATAAGTTTAAAATGCGATAATACGATATATTTTAGAAGATAGGAAATAAGAGGAAATCCAATTAATGATAAAAATCGAATGGTGATTTGAATATTTAAAATCTTAAGGATATTACATAAAATCGAAGGATTTGACATATAAGCTAAATAAGGAAATATGCCAAATAGTATATAAATGTTTTTAAAAATAATTTAAAAAGTTAAAATTCCGAGCTGGTTTTTCAATAAAATTTTTATTAAACCCCAAAACAATGTATTCTTAAAAATGATATTATGTAGTGTAGTATTTATAAATGCTTTTTTATTTTCAATTGCTAATTCCTGGAATTTTTATATCATTCAAGTACAGATACTTAAAATATTATTAAAAAGTATTTTCCCCTTCGCACATATCTGTACTTGATGGATCTATTTACGATATCCAAGTTTATGGACTTGGTCGTCTATAGGTCAGACTCATGCGCTCCCCGAACAGCGGCGTGAGGCCACTGAGCCCCCAAGAATAGAGCTTATATTAAATCCATTTTTGTATTGATTTTTAATCGTTTTTAAAGGATCCATTTTATTTTTGTATATTAATCAAAATTGAATTAATGTTTTTAAAGAATTTTAAATCCTTATGCAAAAACTTTTATAAATATTTTTAAAGTATTTTTATTAATATTATTATTAATAAAAATACTTTAAAATATTTTATTAATTTTTTTAAATATATATTTTATGTTCAATTGAATTATTTGTTTTTTTTGTGCAATTTAATTTTTTTCAAAAATATTTAAGTTATGTGCAAGGCACTAGCTTTCCATTCCTTGTTTATTATAAAATTATTATTAATACTAGCTATTTAAACTTGGATTTTTGTCGTTTTGGTACCTATTATAATTTATTAGGTACATTTAGTACATTTTGGTACTTATTTTCTACCTTTATAAATATAAAAGTGACATTGCACAAAAAATTACAGAAATAATAAGGGAGGCCCGAATTTTTAATTTGGGATAAAACTCGAGAAATTGAACCAAAACCACATCATATGAGATTTAATAAATCTATTACAATTTAGATAAAATTCAATTGATAAAAATGAAAAGATTATTTTTCTTCGTTTTGGGCTCGGTTCTCGTTCTCCTTGCATTTCATCCGCAATCTTGTGGTATTTTTAATCAATATCAAAATTATTTGTATTTTTTTTTAATAATTAATTGTGAAATTGCAGATGCTCAACAGATTCAGATGAACCCCAATCAAAATCAAAATAAACCAGGGGCATGTACACCCTCGGATGGGCTTGTGGGGCCTTGCGTTTTTGATCCAAACAGGAATTGTACGTTATAATTTTATTAATTTTATTTTAGATTAATTAGGGGGAAAGTCTGAAAGTCAATACACTTAAGTTTATAAAGAACATTTATTAATAGGTCTGAGTGATTCTCAATGTTATGGGAATTTAAAATGTTGTCCCGCTGGCTGTGGAATGGAATGCAAGATCCCTGGGTTTAGACCCCCTAACCAGAATCAAGATAATAAACCAGGGGCATGCCCGCCCCCTGACGGAACCGTCGGGATTTGCGTGTTTGATCCAAACAGAAATTGTGAGATTTTATAATAATTAAATTCAAATAATAAAATTTATATTTAAGGTTTGAGTGATTCGCAGTGTTTTGGGAATTTAAAATGCTGTCCGGCTGGCTGTGGTATGGAATGCAGGAGCCCTACATTCCAAAGCCGATAATAGATTTTTTTCAGAATTCCTCATAAAATTCATAAAATATTTCGAAATCAAAGAAGGCCCAAATATCTGTTTTGTGCCTTTTGGGGAACACCAACCAAACTTTGAAGGGTGATAGATCTCAACGCTCTACAGCTTTTGTCATTGGCCCGAATTCGAATAACCATGCAAACAATCCGAAAAATGCCTTTGAAGTTGTCCAAAATCGGAAAAACCGAAACACAAAAATTGTTATAAGGTCAAATCTCAATAGAAAATAATCCGAAAATCGGACTTGAAATTGAAAATGGTCTATTAGTCTCTATTAAGGTCATTCCGAAAAAATTTTAAAAATATGTTGAGATTTGGTCAAATTACGACGATTTTTGTATTTCGATTTCCCCGATTTTTGCCAAATTCAAGACTGATTTTGGGATTTTTTGCAAGGTTTTTCGAATTCGGGCTAATGACAAAAGTTGTAGAGGAGCACGAATTCTATCACCATTCAAAGTTTTGTTCCCGGAGGGCCCAAAACAGACCCAAATCCCAAACCCTCCTTTATTATACAAATTATCAATTAAAATTTATTGCAAATTAATATTTTTAGATTTTAATTTAATTTTTTAAATTTTATTGCAGCTTTAAATTTATTAACCTTTAGATGATAAAATTATAGTAAAAATGTTCTGTTTTTATTATTAAATAAATGAATAATAAAATTAAAAGCGGTTTTATACCAAATAGAAATTGACATATAAAGAATGTGTTTTCATAATTTTGAATAATTTAGGTACTAAGTTAATTAACTAGAGTTGTGGAAAAATATGTATACAAGCCCTCTAAATAACAAAGATCTCCATTAAAAATAATAAATAAATAATAAAAATAATAATAAATAATTTATTTAAAGTAGAAAAAATGCAATTTTAATTTTTATATATAAAATACCAATAAAATAAAATAAAATATTATCTTTAAATAATTGTAAATTAATTTCTACAAAAAACCAAATCATGCAATTATTATTAAATAAAGGAGAAAGCATACAAAAAGCTGGTCATATAATTTTAATGCTTTGGGACTGGATTTTTCTAATAAATATTCCAACATTTCTTTTTTTAAATGCAAATTGGTGACAAAATATTTCATTTTAACAAAAAATTGAAAAAACCCTGCCTGGTATAATTTCATATTAATTTTATAAAATTCTGTTGAAAAAATACCTTCAAATGCTGTAAAAACATAGTTTGTCTTTTGTTTCAAAACATTCACAGCTCCCATTGCATCCCATATTATATTGATATAAAGCGAATTGTACATCATCTTTTACCGTATTTACTGTCAATCTATTTCTATTTTTCATATTATAAAATTTATGATCTCCATCCGTTACAAATTATAAGATTCTGAAGTATCAGTATCAGTATTCACATCGAATCCCAAAGACTTTATTAAATAAATATAATTTTCAATATATGATTCATACGGAACACCGATTTTGTATCAAATTGTCAGCAATTCTTTCAAATCTTTGTATATAATTGGATTCGAGGAATAGTAAGGTCTGATGTGACGACAGACTCGCATAGCCCCGT
>JAAZTK010001960.1:0-12387 GCA_036507255.1 Megalothorax incertus
AACTCGTAAAAATCCGAATGTGTGCAAAAACAGGTTTGAAAACTACTTTAAAATATCTGAATTGCCTAATAACTTGGCCAAATCCCCCTCAAAAGGGATACTCTCAAGCAAGAAAGATCAATGCATTTTATAAAACCAGAGATTAAATCTAACCAGAATTTTGTAGAGTCGCTTATTAGCGATTTTGCATTGTAATAAACTTGCGATCAAGTTCATCCATCAGACCTTTATGATCTGATCCTGAAAGCAAATTATTATATTTCACTAGCTCCCGAAATGCAATTTGCGATTCATAGTCAAATCTTCCATATAAGGATTTAAAAGACATTAAATTGCACTGTTAAACCTCGAGAGTTCTTGAATCTTTTGCGGAGAAATTGACGTCCTCACTGCAACAATAGATATTTACATGATAATAAATAGGGGTAAGATTTGAAGGTATTACGAGAGCCATGTAATTTATTTTGCAGATTTTGATTCAAATACAATTTGCATACATGTAAAAAAAACTCACACTTTGGCGTAGATTTATTAGAAAAGTGAAACCCTTTGATGGTCTTACCGTCTTAATGGCCAGACCGCAAAGGAGGAAGGGTATTGACTTGATATGAGATCTCTGCACATATTCCTTGGAAGTCTTAAATATATGTATTATCTAACTCGGGTTTCATGCAAGCAAGCGCGTTCATTCATTAGAAAAAATGCTCCTTAATTAAAGGAGATCTCAGAGAAGACGCTCTCGAGTGCAATCATGCTTATAATATGAAATGACCTACGTGACCTGTCATCCTTAAAGTTTAGCCACAGCTGCAATCTTCAATTTATGCATCCATATCCTTCCTCCGCCGATCCGCCAGTGGCCTCCCTATATGGTTTCATCCTCAAGAGGAGTTAACAATTTCAAGATTTCAAGAGATGAATCCAGAGGAAGAGTTTTAAGACTCGTTTTTCAGCCAATTTAGTCATTCAAGGCACGCCGTGCCTGGGAATCATCATCCCCGGAGCATTAATAATTTTTGTCAGTAATAGTATACACTTTTAAGCATCAATAAGCACTTGAGGTAATATCAGTGCAGTGTACAGCATTAATTTTTAAACATGATTTGAAATGCCCCCGAGTTGTAAATTTTAATTAACTCGAGAATTCACGTATTTACTTTGGATTATTAGCCCCCGAAGGAACTTCAATTTATGTTCTAGTTCTTTATATTCTAAATTTCTAATTAAAGATGATTAACAACTTGACCATTAATGACTTGTCCACCAAATTATTATTATTGAGCGATTAATAAACGAATTAAACGGTCGCGTCGCGTCTAGATTCCTAGAATTAATTTAATATAGGGCTTCTTATATTAAATAGGTAGCGGATTTTATTGTAATTTTAATGGCATTAATCAGGTCCAATTAATCCATAAAAATCATAATTAAAATAGCTAGATTAATTACAGAATTAATTAAATTCGGATGGACATCAAAATGCCCTATGCTCGCAATAAGCCTTGTATAGCCATCTGGCTACCCCTAATGAAACCTATCAGTTTTTATACGCCTTTACTATACCCGTAGTATACGTGTATTTACATATTGAGGAAATTGTGAAGTGAAATAATTTTTAATTCAATTCTTGGTCAATTTTTTAGTGAAATTCCCTCAATTAAAGGTCAAACTCAGGTCAAATCAAGTCCACCGAAAAGTGTAGGTCATCCAGAGTGCAGAGGTGAAAGGAATAGTCAAAAAATAGGGTAAGTCGAGCTATTTTTAATGAATTTCAAAAAAGGGAAATGTTTACATTGGGTTTTTCCATTTAAATTAATGTGATTTCAAAATGGACTCTTGAATTCCAATTTAATTAATTAAATGGTCATTGTCAATTGTCATTATAATAATTAAATGGTAATTTGTATTAATTGCAATTCCTCATCCACGTATGTTTATGAATGGTTCGTCATACTTTGTGTGACGTACAACTTTTTTTGTAATCACCTCATTATCTTACACCAACCATTCTAGTAGCTTCCATTTTAAATTAATTATTCCTCAACAACTCTTGAGACCTCGAGAACAGATTCTGGTTTAAACTCGAGATAAATTCATTGTATTTTTACATATTTTAACAGTTTAATTTAAATATTACAAACCCTCGAGTGTTTGGTCGGATTTTTATCAATTATTTAATTTTTTTTTGGATATTTCAAGTCCATCAATTTACGATTTACGATATAAAACAATTGTGAATTGTTTAGAATTCCTCACATTTTTGTATTTATTTTGTAAATTACCAGTAAGTTTGATAATTTATTAAAATTAGCTCCAAATAAGTGTTTAAAATGATTAAATATCGAATCAACGAATGCAATATTTTTGAACCTTTCTATTAATTTTATTTGTGATTTCAGAACCAGATAAATCAGCCAAAATGGTCGAAGTATTGTCCGATTTCACATCTTTCTTCAATCGTCGGATGTAAGCTATTTAAACTTTTTAATTACCAAAAAGGGCCAAAATGTAAAAATTCTGACCGACTTAAGCTTATCTTAAATTCTTAAATTAGAAAGATTTTAAAACAGTACACTGTACAGGATATGTCAATTATAGATTTAAAAAATTATAATTAATTTGGATTGAGATTAATTTGATATTATTTTGGATTTTTTAGTGAAGCTCCACTTCAGAAACATCTGCAATCAGGTGGGGAATAACGTTTCCAGAAGATTCCTTTCAATAATCTTGTAGCAATTAATTAATCAATGTTTTTTTGTCCATCAGTCTATGCGTGTATCGCATCATCATGTTTGGCTGCAGGTAACCTCAATTTACCATTACATAATTGCATTTATGAGATTTCAAATCAATTTGAAATTGCAATTCTTTTTCTAAATGCATTTTTATAATTTCTAGGAGTTGGAGCCGTTCTTGACGTAAATGGGATCTTAAGCGGAGGATTTCTTAGCATGATTGGATCCCTTGGATTAATGATTATGTTGGCCACATCTAAGAATGGAGATGGAAAGGATCAGGGGACGAGGTTCATGTACCTCATGGGATTTGCATTTTGTTCTGGTAAATGACTAAATTATTCATAGTGGAATATTTTTATTTAAATCGATAAAAAGTCATCGATTTTTCCCCATATTTATTTTATATTTAAATCAATATTGAATATTCAATAATTGAATTTTTTTTCGGCCTCGGACAGGATTATCAACAGGGCCCCTCATCGATCTGGTTTGGGAAATGAATCCAGCTATTGTGATCTCAGCTCTCCTCTACACAGCGGTTATATTTACCTGCTTTTCTCTTAGTATGTCCATTTAATGATTTTTTAAGCAATGCAATTTAATTAATAATGTTTAATCTCTGAATAGGCGCACTTGTTGCACGTGAAGGAAAGTACCTGGCCCTTGGAGCACCGCTCATGTCCATCCTTTCAACAATGCTCCTTGCTGGGATTATCAACATATTTTTCCGTTCTCATGCTCTCGCTTATGTACGATAAATGCAATTTTTTATTAGAAAGGTGTCTTGATTTTGGAATGGCGTTTATTTTATATATTTCAGATCCAACTTTTGACGGGATTGGGAATTATGTGCGCATTTATTCTCTATGATACTCATCTTATCATGGAGGTGAGTTTTAACGAATATTTAGCCCATCTGGACAGGTTAATTAATTCCATTTTTCAATTGCATTCAAATAGAAATTCAGAATGGGAGATCGGGACTTTATCTGGCACTCGTTGACCCTCTTTATTGACCTCCTCTCAGTCTTTAAGCACATTCTTGTCCTTCTGGCTGAGCGACAGGGATCCTCTGGGTCATCCTCATCCTCCAAGAGGAAGAGCCGTTAATATACAAATTACAGAACACTACCCCCTCGAAATCATTAAAATTTTACAAGTCAAATTTTTGTAAAAAATCGTTTTTTCCTCCTCATATTCATTTGAACATATTTAAATCTAACAAGTCTTCGGATAGATTCTTATAGCATAAAGATATTAATCTTACTACAAACTCGTTTACAAGATCGTTTCTGGAATATTATCAATTTATCATCTAAAAATGAAGACTAAGTATCATTTCCAAATACTATCCTACAAATGTCAAAAAACAACACAATAAATTAAGTCGAATCTATCTATCGTACAAGTATCGTATAATATAAATATATGGAAAATTCTAAAAGCTATTTTAAATCTATATAATATACAATGTATTGAAGTTAGATAGGTTGTACTAATCCTAAGATCAAAATGAAATCTATATACATTATACATATAAATTGTGATTTTTTAGTGTAAATATTGTGAACTTAGAACTTGGGATAAGAACAATTAAGACTCAATTTGAATTACATTTGAAAAACCCTTTTTTCCTCTTCAAACGGAATTTTAAGTTAATTTTTAAGATGCAGCAAAATATTGATTTGTGAACTTTGAAAAAAAATCTGGTACCTTTTATTTTAAAAATTTCAATGTTAGATAATGAGCTAGGCCCTATAGACCTGTATTACTTAATCAATTTAATTTTAAAGATATTGTTTACTTTAATTGTTTAATTGTAAGTCTAATTAAAATCGTAGTGACAATTTGTGAGAGTGAAATTGAGCTAAAGTTTAAAGTTTGAGGAGGAAATCTGTCCTCATTCTCAAACTTTGTCTTCATTGTCTATTGAATAAACTTTGCTTATATATCAAAGTTTTAAAAAATCATCCGGATTCATCATTTTTATTTGAGATAATTTAATTAGGCAGTTTTAATTCTAGGATTTGAAATGATTTTCAACGGTTTTAGAGGGTCCAAAATGGTCCATTTTGGACCCTCTAAAATCTAAACAGGTTTTGGCGGCATTTCACTATCTTGAAAAGAACAAGAACTCAAATCAATCTCGTGCAATTATTTTAATTGTTTTATTAATTGTTGTTTACATTGTCCAATACCTCCACGATGGTTGAGAGACCAGAGGACCTGAATTTGCCATTGGCCGTGATTGGGAGGATAATTAGCGATTCTATACCGGCTGGCGTCAATGTGTCTGCCGAGGCTAAAAAAGGTACCTACATTTAAAAATTGCTTTTTGTTTTTGGGAAGCTAATTATAAGTGGCCACTGTAGCCTCATCAATGGATAATTGATTATCTTAATTAATATTATGTATTCTTTTAATTGACAGCAATTGCAAAAGCCGCCTCCGTGTTTATCCTCTACACTTCTGCTACCGGTACATGATCATTGATTAATAAATTCAATTGGAATTTTTATGTGTACAATTATATGTATTTTAATTGGAATTTTATTTCTTTATAGCTGCTGGAATAAGTACAAAATCAAATAGGAAGACGATGGTAAATTATTCAATTTGTATCTCTAAAAAAAGCTCCTTATCCAATGCAAAACTGTAAATTAAAATTTTTTGGAATTGCTTTTATTCAACCAAAAGTTTGAATATAATTAATTATATGGTCAGTCTGTACAAATCTTTTGAAAATTGTTGGTTTAATTGGTTGATAAATTAAAAATAGGTGGCAAATGATGTGATGGAGGCAATAACGGAGATTGACTTTCCTCAATTCAAAGAGCCGATGGAAAAAGCTCTCAGCAGTAAGTTTCCATAAATGATTATTGATATCTCATGGAAGATATTGATTTAATGCTAAAAATATCAACTTTGACCCCAATAGAATTCAGAGAAGAACAAAAGAAGAAGAAGGAGCAGCAGGCTGAGAGCAAAAAGAATAAACCCTCCGAAGAATCTCCAGAAAGCAGTAAAACCAAGACCAAGAAGAAATCAAATTCTCCCAAGAAAAATGGTGAAGGAGGAGGAGATGGTGACAATGTGATAACCCTTGAAGATTCCGATTCTGATGAAGGTGGGCCAAAAGAAGGTGAAGACGAGAATGGAGGTCAAGAGGAAGACAGTGATTAAAAATTTAAACTTCAAAACATTTTAGTTTTTGTACTCTTCAAGGTTTCTCAAATATTTAGTACTCCATTTTTCATTTTAGAATATAAAGAATACTTCTATATTTCACTTGTACATTTAAATAATTAGAA
Organism: Megalothorax incertus; assembly: GCA_036507255.1. Lineage (NCBI taxonomy): Eukaryota > Metazoa > Arthropoda > Collembola > Neelipleona > Neelidae > Megalothorax > Megalothorax incertus. The sequence continues at coordinate 6,053 of JAAZTK010001960.1, forward strand.
TCTCTAATTTTAGTTCGAAAAAAATTATTAATCAATACGGATTTTATACTGAACAAATTAAATTAAATAAATCAAGATTCAAGATCATAATTTCATAATATCATTTTTTAATTTTTAAGATATTACTATTAGCATTAAAGAATTACCTTCTGAATTATGTGATTGAGGATGAGTAGAGGTCAAAGGTCAATAAACATTTTTAAAAAATGGAACGGTTCTTGATCCAATCAAGGAATTCTATCAAAGGGAGGATTTGGGCGCGAGTTGAAATTCAAATTGCATTTCACTTTTTGAAGATTTTGGACTTTTTTCATAATGACCTGACTGACCCAATCCATCACGTCTTGGCATGGAGGAGAACTGCCTGATTTGTTACGACAAGTGTCAGATGGATTTCAACACCTATTTGACCCAAAATCCGGATCTAAAGGCGGAGGTGTGCAACTTGGTCTGCGAGATTTACAAACTTTCAAACACAGATTTAATTCTTGACCTCAAAAATTATTTTAATTTCTGCCAACTCTGCTTTGATGACCTGTCACGGGTGGATCGGACATTTAAATCCCTCAAGAGGCTCCAGGAGCTGCTGAAGAAAGATCGAGAGGTGCTGGACAATCGAATTCGGGAGAGTCATAAAAGATTTCGGGTCGTTCCTGCTGAAAACAGGGTCATTAATTCTGTCAGAGATGAAATTATTCGTGAGTTTACATTTTTCAATCAAGTTTACACATTTAAAGAATGTTCTAACATAATTATATATTTTAGGAAAAATTGCAGACCCAGAGAATGTTCAAACCCCCTCGGAATCTTTTGGATTTGCTACAACAAATGAGGATGAACCTGAAGGAACCTTAATTTCAAATGAAATATCGCAGGAATTCGAAGATCCCTTTCAAAATTTCGATGATTTAAGCCCAATTCTTGGGGATGTAGAGGAGGAGGAATTGAAATTCTCAATAATAAATGGTATACATTGTCAATATATTTATAATTTACACTTCAAAGGTTTAGAAATACATATCTTTATTTGATATCTTCTCATACAGAAGCTAGTGTGCCGGAAATACATCCAACAAACCTTCCTACAGCCGTTCTGGAACTCCTCAAACTTCCTGAATGGATCCCCGAACGAATTAGTCTAAATGATCCATTAATTCAGGGTTTCCTTCATCAAACCGGACAGCCTATTCCTAAAAGTAAACACATAAGGCAGAAGCATCAAGCGAATATGAATCTTCCGAACCAAAACCTGCATCAATATCAAAATCCACAGTCCTCAAATCCCCCAAACCAAATTCATAATTGCTTTTTCTGCGAAAAGTCCTTTAGTAGTAGAATGAATCTTTTCCAACACAAGAAGAAATATCATAAGGATGATCTATACCCTTGCTCCGAGGGCTCTTGCTCTGACCAATTCCCAACCCTTAAAGATTTGAATATTCACCAAAGGAGCGTTCACAATATTCACAAGTATGAATGTAAATATTGTTTGGAAGTCCTCGGAAGTCTAGACGAGTTCTACGACCATAAGAAAACCCAACATTCAAATACATTTTTCATTTGTCCAGTCTCTTCCTGTGCTAAAGAATTTGCGAGAAAGGATTCTTTTGATAACCACATCAAAGAGAAACATGGAGATGGCACAAGGATCCCCGAGCCTATTCACGGGCGGCAGGAGCACCCTTCTATGAATCTCCCAAAGCAAAAGCGGCAACAATACAAAACTCCACAGTCCACAAACCCCCTAAATCAAATCCATAATTGCTTTTTCTGCGAAAAGTCCTTTAGTAGTAGAATGAACCTTTTCACACACAAAAAGAAATATCATAAGGATGATTTATACCCTTGCTCCGAGGGCTCTTGCTCTGACCAATTCCCCACCCTTAAAGATTTGAATATTCACCAAAGGACTATTCACAACATTCACAAGTATGAATGTAAATATTGTTTGGAAATCCTCGGAAGTTTAGACGAGTTCTACACCCATAAGAAAACCCAACATTCAAATACATTTTTAATTTGTCCAGTCTCTTCTTGCGCTAAAGAATTTGCGAAAAAGGACTCTTTTGACAACCACATCAAAGTAAAACATGGGGATGGCTCAAGGGACCCCGAGCCTACGTTCCCCTGCCCGACCGAGGGTTGTGAGAAATTATTTGTAACAGAATACCACCTTAAGATTCATTTAAAAGCACACCGAGAAAGGGAGCAGACTTATTCATGTCCCTTTGAAGGATGTGACAGGGTTCTTACAACAAAGGGAGGTCGGAGAAACCACTATATAAATTTTCACAACTCTACTCTAGAGGAATTGGACCTCCAACTACAGCTCAAGGATGAAAAAGAGGCTAGTAGGAAGGCTACCCAACCAAAAAAGACCTTAATTCTGTCCAAAACTCAAAAACAAGAGCAAGAACCCAAAGGGGAGAAGCAAAATGAGAGTTGGCTTTGTGAATTCTGCTCCAAAATATTCTACAATAAGAGATATTTCCAAATCCACTTAAGAATACATCCAGATGGGGAAAGGAAAACTTTTCAATGCACTCATTGCTCCAAACGCTTCTTCCGTAAATATAGTCTCAAGGAACATATTAATCACATTCATCTCAAAATACACAATCATTATTGTGACCAATGTGGTCTCGGCTTTTACAATTTATCCCAAATGACTACACACAGGAGAATCCACTTTTTAACAATACCCTGTCGGATTTGTCCTAAAAAATTCTCGCTCATTACTAACCGTGACAAGCATGAGCTTTCACATTCTTCCGAAAAAACTTACAAATGCCCTCAATGTCCGGCATCATATAAAACTTTGGATAGTATCAAGCATCACAAGGTCACCCAACATACTCAAAATCCAGAACCATTCGTCTGCCAATATTGCGGTTCAAAATTTATAATGCGTGCTTATCTCAGGAGACATATTCGAAAAAGTTGACAAGGGATTGAAAGTAATTCAATAAATTATTGATCTGTAAATATTTTTTATGTAAATAAAAATCATTTATCTGAGTGTTTTCAAATACTCGAGTAGGGTACGGATAGAAAAAATGAAAAATCCAAGTTATATTTTAATTTAAAGCATATTTTATGAAATACATATTTTAGATACTTATAATAGGTATATGAATTCTAATCTTGATATACTAGGTAGTAGGTAGTAGGTCAAGTCAATTAAAATGACAGAATTAATTTAAATCGAATTATAAACGGTTTTTCTGACTTCTGACGCTGTTCCGTAACGTTTATTATTGTATTGTGCGTTTGCATTGGCGCGAGTTAAAATTCAAATCTTATTTTGATTTTGAAATAAATTAAAAAAAAAAGATTTTGACTAATTCCCCTGTCCTAAATGACCTGACCTCGTCCACATTGGTCACCCTGACATGGAGGAGAACTGTCTAATTTGTTATGACAAGTGTCGACCGGATTTCAACACCTATTTGACCCAAAACTCGGATCTAAAGGCTGAAGTGTGCAACTTGGTCTGCGAGATTTACAAACTTTCAAACAGAGATTTAATTCTTGATCTCAAAAATTATTTCAATTTCTGTCAACTATGCTTTGATGACCTCGCCAGGGTCCATCGTACATTTAAATCCCTCAAGAGGCTCCAGGAGTTGTTGAAGAAAGATCGAGAGGAGTTGGACAATCGGATTCGGGAGAGTCACAAAAGATTTCGGATCGTCCCAGCGAAAAACCGGGTCATTAATTCTGTCAGAGATGAAATTATTCGTAAATCCACATTCTTTAAATGCACAATTTTTCTATAAATGAGTACAAGAATGTTCTAAATATAATTATTTTTTTTTTCAGGAAAAATTGCAGACCCGGAGAATGCTCAAACCACCTCAGAACCTTTTGGATTTCTTTCAAATGAGGAGCCTGAAGGAATCTTAATTTCAAATGAAATATCGCAAGAGGAATTCGAAGATCCCTTTCAAAATCTCGATGATTTAAGCCCAATTCTTGGTGATGTACTTGAAGAGGAGGACGTGAAATTCTCAATAAATGGTATACCTACTCGTATTAACTATTTATGTTCGTTTAGATATATTATTTTATTTAATATCTTCGCATACAGATGAAAGACTGCCGGAAATTCATCCAACAAACCTTCCTAAAACCGTTCTGGATCTCCCTAAGCTTCCTGAAGGGATCCCCGAACGAATTAGTCTAAATGATCCATTAATTCAGGATTTTATCCAACAAATGAAACAGCCTAACCACAAGCGGAAGGAGCATCAAACTTTTACAAACTCCCCAGCAGGCCCAAACGAAATCCATAATTGCTTTTTCTGCGAAAAGTCCTTTAATAATAAAGTGACTCTCTTCAAACACAAAAAGAAATTTCATAAGGATGATTTATACCCTTGTTCCGAAGGCTCTTGCTCTGACCAATACCGCACCCTTAAGGATTTGAATATTCATCAAAGGAGTGTTCACAATATTCACAAATATGAATGCCATTTTTGTTTGGAAATCTTAACAAGTCAAGAGGAGCTTCTCTCTCATAAGAAAACACAACATTCAAATATTTTTTTCGCTTGTCCAATCTCTTCATGCGTCAAAAAATTTACAAAAAAGTACATTTTGGAAAATCACATCAAAATAAAACATGAAAAGGGTTCAAAGGACCCCGACTCCGAGGAAGCCACATTCCCTTGCACAGAAGTTGGTTGTAAAAGAGTGCTGAAGACAAAAATGCAGCTTCGGAATCATTTAACCGTACACCGAGAAAGGGAGCAGACTTATCCATGTCCCTTTGAAGGATGTGACAGAGTTCTTACAACAAGAACAGGGCGGAGAATTCACTATATAAATATGCATAAATCCACAAATCAAGATTTGATTGCCCAACTGTATGGAGAAGGGATTAAAATTACTGATTTCAATAATAGGAATGAGCCCTCAGCCACTAGGGTCAGCCATGTGCCTAAACCCCCTAATAATAAGGAGGATCCCATTATTGAGAAGGTCAAACCTAAAGCTATTAAACCCAAAATTCTTTCCAAGCCACGTAAACAGAAGCGAAAGCTCAGTGAAGACAAGCAAATTGGGAGTTGGCTTTGTGAATTCTGCTCCAAAATATTCTCAAATAAAAAGCATTTGAATTCCCATTTGAAACACCATCATCCCTCTGGGGGAAGGACACCTTTTAAATGCACTGATTGCCCCAAAAGCTTCTTCTACAAAAATAGTCTCACGGTACACTTTAATCAAATCCATCTCAAAATATTCAATCATTATTGTGACCAATGTGGCCTCGGATATTATTCTTTGCACCAACTGAATACGCACAGAAAAATGCACTTTTTAACTGTATCCTGTCGCTTATGTCCTAGAAAATTCGCGTTTACTTTCAATCGTAACAAACACGAGCTCTCCCATTCCTCCGAAAAAACGTTCAAATGCTCTCAATGTCCAGCAAGCTTCAAAAAAGCCCAAAGTTTAAAGAATCACAAGATCCTCCAACACCCTCCTAAGGATGTAGAACCAATCGTTTGCGTAAAATGCGGACAAAAATTTAAAATACAAAGTTATCTCCGGAAGCACATTCGAGAAAGATGCGGAAAGTAATTCAATGTTAAAAATTGTCATTTGAAATTTAAATATTTTTTTTTAAAATAAAAACTAGATATCAAATGAATGAAAGTTTGTAATATTTTCGTAAACCCAAGTAAATATCCGAGTTGTATAGGTATTTTAGTTTGTACACTTATTCATATTGCATGTTTGAAATCTTGTCTTGACTTACATCACCTTCGGCAAATTGCTGCAATTCTTCTCATTTCCAAAAATTCAACTACATAAATAAATTGTATAAAAATTAATTAACCCTCTTGGAATTGTCATCAAAATGAACGGTGACGTCCCCACCATCATGGACAAACGAGAGCTAATTGTTAGGAACCTTCAAGAAGTACTTGGAAGTGACCAGTTGGATTTAATTCTAAAAGAAAGGGATTTAAAGCTCTATTGGGGTACAGCTACAACGGGGAAACCTCATATTGCTTATTTTGTGCCCGTGTCTAAAATTGCAGACTTTTTGAGAGCCGGATGCGAAGTCACCATACTCTTTGCGGATCTCCACGCTTATCTCGATAATATGAAAGCACCGTGGGAGTTGCTTATTTTAAGGACAAAATATTATGAGGAAATCATCAAAGCAATGCTTGAGAGTATTGGTGTCAATTTGGAGAAGCTAAAATTTGTCAAAGGGAGTGATTATCAATTTACAAAAGAATTTACGAGGGATGTGTACAAATTAAGCTCTCTCGTGACTGAACATGATGCAAAAAAGGCTGGAGCTGAGGTTGTAAAGCAGG
>JAAZTK010001961.1:0-12386 GCA_036507255.1 Megalothorax incertus
GGATTGAATCACCCCCCTTAATCCCAATCCGAACGAACGGATCCCAGTTCAATCCGAGTTCGGATCGGATTGGGGGAAATTAAGCTTCGGATTCCAGCCTTACGAATCCCTTTGATAATATCTATGTATCATACATAATTGCATATATTGGAAAATTTAGATATGACCCAGTGGACCAAGGGCATCGTTTTCGTCAACGGATTTAATTTGGGAAGATATTTTAGCGCTGGCCCTCAACAGCACCTCTACGTTCCAGCCCCACTTTTGACACGGGGAATTAATACAGTAGAATTTTGTCTCTTTTTATTAATAATTCTTTTGCTAAAATATTTTTTATTGCAGATCCATGTGTTTGAAATGTTTCAAGGTTCAGATCGGATCGTGTTCTCGGATAGGCATAATCTGGCTGGATAAATTAATTGCAAATTAAAAAACAATTGAATGCAAATTAATATTTAATAAAATTAAATGCCATTTATAATTAGTTCTTGCATAAGGTATCAAATATTAATTATTTTTAAGATACTGCGTTGAAATTGGGCATTAATATCGTACTATTGTTTTTATTTAGAATAATGAGATATATCACGTCATTATTATCATTATTATCAATTTATCACATAAAATTAAAATATTGGCAAATTAATTAAAAAGAGATCTAAAAGTAAGTCAATTTGGGGAATAAAAACAAATGTAGATATCGGAGAGGAGGCGTCGAAGGAGTTCCGGAAATGTATAAAAATTCTCGCGGATTTTTTGTAAAGATCCTTGTTGAAGTTTAAGCAGCCATTCCCCCATCTTTGGAAGGACCTCGACCTAAGCATTAATTAAAAATGACAATTCTTCAATTAATTCAATTTATTAGTAATTAATTACCTTTGGAATACTCCCAGAAGGATTTGAATCAAAATAAACCCAGGGGGCGAGGGGAGCGTCACCCGCGCGGACAAACGCCACAAAATGTGAAGATTTGGCACAAATTACCGCAAAAAGCTTGTAATCTCCACCTGGATTTATTGAAAAATGTATTTTGGCATTTATTACCTATCAATTAAATTAAATGAGTGCGTACCCATTTGAGGATTGGCTAGACAAGGTCCAAGATTAAGCGTCAGCTCAGGTACAATTGCTTCCAGATTGATTAGATGCCCTCCAGACCGTGGCATTTGCAGAATTAGACATGGATCAGGTGGAGAAATGAGCTTGACATCACCGAGGGTCTTTAAACTTCGGAGGAACATTTCCCCAACGGTGGTAATCCTTTGAGGATACTCATTTGCAACAAATATTTGATGGAGGAAGTCAGTCTGACCAGAATTATACGATAGGAATCCTCGTAGATTATAAACCTTGTCAAAAAGGATGTATAAAAACTCCTCCACATCTGCAAAATCATTTTTATTAATTAATTAATGCTTCAAATGATCATAATTAATTAAAATAATACCCATAAATTGCGATTCAAGCTTAGAATTTAGTGGGAGGAGTGTCTTTCTCAATTTATGAATAGATTCATATGGACAGAAGCATTTTTGGCGTAGTGGTCGTACAATCCCGTTGATGAGGAGGTCACGGATCAGCCTTGTACCTTCAGTATCGGGTTTTTTAGCATAGGAGGAGCTTTGGAGGAGGAGTCGAGAGTCGAGGACCTCAGAGAACATGAATAGAGAGATGAGTGAGGCGTCAATATAGCAAGAATTGTCTTTCCCTTTGATTCCTCGAGGGTCTGGAATTCAATTTAATTTAAAAATGCCATTAAAAATAATTAAAAAGGCGTACCTCGGATGCTTTCGAATTTTGTAAGGTCAATCTTCCCAGGGCTGAATTTAGTTCCATTAAATCCATTCATAAGATTTCCATTTAGGTCCAATTTTTGTGAAAAATCCAGGTCAAGTCCTCCAAGTCCAGGGAGGACGCCATTATTAATTGGAATCAAACCGGAAGTAGCCGTCGAAGATGAATCAAATAAAGTGTACTTGGAGGAGGATCGGAGCTCTCGAAGGGAAATCAGGAGCCCATGATTTTGCTTGCATTTGAATAGAAATTGACCAGAAATCCATCCGGAGAAATGACCAATCGGCTCGTCAAATTCAATCCCAGCATGGAGTTCACCTTTAAGTTGACCTAACCATCGGACTTGTCCATATACAGGGAATCCAGTGTCTTTTGCCACGACCTTTGACCCCACCGCGACACCCGCGTTTGGAGAGAGACTTGATGGCGGCTGAGGCGGAGGATTTGCCTCCAAATTTCTTGTAATATTTACCATTTCTGTCCAAAAATTATTGGTAGGTTTGGTTTGACCTTGAGGAAGGGGTTGGGGTGTCGGAAGAATTAAATTAGAGCCTAATAAATCCACTTCCGGTTCCTTTGAACCATTGAGGAACCCTAGACCATTGGAATTGTCGACAAATCCAATGTCCCTCGAATTTCCAGTTCCATTTTGAACATTTTTCGGAGGATTTGGACTTGGGGTAGCTTCAGATAGGTCAAGAAGTGCTCTACCATCGCCTCCTCCTCCTCCTTTCGGTCGAGGTTGACCTTGCTGGGTCGAGGGCTTCGGCCTTGGCCGTACAATACTATCCCCAGCCTCCATGTCACCCTTTTTAAGGAGCTGTCCAAGCGGTATGAACCTCCCGTGACCTACTCGTTCCTCAAACACGTTGCAAATATTTGATTCTTTTGTCACAAGTTCATCCTTTGAAAAGCCTCCATGTCACCCTTTTTAAGGAGCTGTCCAAGCGGTATGAACCTCCCGTGACCTACTCGTTCCTCAAACACGTTGCAAATATTTGATTCTTTTGTCACAAGCTCGTCCTTTGGACAAAAAATGATTAATTCGAGCGGGGAAATTCAAGATTAATTCAATTTTTAATTAATTAATTAAAAACTTACGAATTCCACCACGGCACAAATGGAAGAATCCTTATGGACATGCCTCCCAATCCACCGAATTACTCCCTCCTTACTTCCGGTCCCCGAGAGCCATGCCACACGGTCTCCAACTCGGAAATATTGGGATACGCAGGCAGTATAATCATTTATACCTTGAAATTTGGATTGAAAAAAACTCGTAAAATATTTAACTCGTTAATTAAGATGGTACTCGGTCGAATACTTACTATATTTCTTTTTCTCCATTGTTGAACTGCCTTTAAAACACAAATTAGCAATTTGGCATTGAATCTTTTAGCAGTTAGAGCTGTGCTAATCCTAAATGGAATGAGTTTGGAGTTTAAAATATATATATTTAATCCTAATGAATAATTTACTCACCTTTAAATTTAGTTTTTGCTATGCTACAACATAGGAAGAGTATTGTAATACAATACTAATCCTAAATATGATAAATATGATAATTACCCCCGTGTTATTTACTTGCTTTTGACTTTGAATGCCACTCTGATATGATAACTTTCGAAACCCTGATAAGATAGGTATATTCCTACGTAGAATATGAGCTGCGTGACACTCGAGAGATAGATAGGTGTACTTGGAGCGACTCTTCCGAGGTATTGTTGAATTTGTGAGATATTAGAGGAGTTGGATCCAACAATGTAATTTATTTTAAGCTCGAAAAATGCGAATTGCAAATGAGGAATTTTTAAACCCGCTCGTTTGCACACATATTAATATTTTTATGGGGAATTTACTCGCGGATTGCAAATACTCGTAATAGGTATAGGGAAATATATAAGGATATTCGATTGAATTGTTTGCCCACTTTCGCAGGCAGGGTCTGGCAAGGCCAATCACTCTATTAAATAAATGAAATGTTAAATTACGATTAAATACTACTCGCTAAACAATTAAATACGCCGTAGTTAGTATACTCATATACGAGTATCATAATATTCTTCTAATACAGATATGGATATATTGTTGTAATATGCGAGTAAAAGTTATAGCGAGTTTTGCACATTTTTTTTAAAAAAAGGAAGAATCTTTATTTGATTATCAGTATTTCATACAATATTGCACATGTGTACCTACTTATAAAATAAAGGTACAGATAGAGAAAAACTATTGAGAAAAAGTAAGGGTGAATATCTCAGCTCCCGGTTATCGGATATGGAAAATTCAAAAAGTAATGAATAGAGGACATTCTAAAGAGCAAAATTTGCAATAATTTTATATTTCAATTGTCATCCGTTCAGGCGCTATGCGCTTAAGAGCGCACCGCGGGAGGTTTTATAAAATGACTCCCCCAATTTCCCCATATTCATTGTCGATTTTGATCTCCCATTCATTTTAACTCATCTGAATCATGACCTGGGCCATATTCCTGCTCAATATCAACACATTTCCGATATTCTTGAGGTCAAGGGTCAAAGTTAGAAAATGGCATTTTTCACCAAAAATCGACAAAAACCCGAGTCGGACCTATTCAGGAGGCTATCTTGACCCCCTGACCCCACATCATCGGCTTTTTTGACCTGTGTCAGGTTTCCAAGACTTGGTCTGTTCGTTTGGCAAAGTTTCCGGGCGATTGACCTCTGTTGACCGTGACCTTTTGGAGACATTTCAAAAAGGGCCATTACAAACCGGGAGGGGTTTGAAAAATCCCGCCTACAATTAGCTAATTAAGGTATATGGAAAAAATAATTAACACATCTTGTAGAGGAAAGAATTCTGATTAAGATGATATACAATTATTGAATCTAATTATGGCATAGAGTTCAAATAAAGGCTCCAAGCGCAAGGGGAAATTTTCTCAATAGTTTTTCTCTATCTGTACCTACCTAATACTCGTATTTAAGAATTAAGAATACAAATAAAGGAGCAGATGAACAAACTCTGCATAAGAACGAACATTTAGCTAGGGCTGAGATCCGAAATCTGTTGGATCAATCCGATATAGGATTCGAAATCCCAATCCAAAGATTTAAAATCCGAATTGGGATTCGAAAAATTGGCGAATCCGAATCAGTTTGTATTGAAATCGGATGGGTTTGAATGTTAAAATTAGAACATCCATCCGAACAGATTCATCCCAACAATCCCACGGATTTCAATGCCCCATCCGATCCGCTTGGGATCGGATTGAAATTGATTCGAATCCAATCCTGGCGTTCGGAGCCATCGGATTGAATGATCCCCCTTAATCCCAATCCGAACTACAGATCCCAGTTCAATCCGAGTTCGGATCGGATTGGAGGAAATTAAGCTTCAGAACCCAGCCCTAGGTAGTGCATATATCGTATTAGCACAATATTTGCTAAATTAAAATAATATATTCAATGTTAGGTAAGTACAATATAATAATTATAGCGTGCAAATTAAAAAGGCGGAAAGCACTTATCCTTAATAGAACCTAATGTAATATGACAATATGAAAACAATTACACACTACCTCTCTATTTACACTTCAATCCATCGGAGTTTCCTCATATTACATACCTATATTTAAATACACACTTTATCTACTTAAATAGTACTACTTTTACAGTTTTACAGCCTATATTTAAAGTTAATTACTCAATAAAGTTGTAAATATTTAAAAAATCCAGGGTTGGCAAGTGGGAGAAACTGTTTTGGTTTTAAACGTTAAAAACCAGTTAAAAACAGCACTGTTCAAAACCAAAAAAGTGGGTAAAACTGGGAGAAACTGGGAGAAACTAGTTTCTCCCAGTTTCTCCCAATTGTGCAGTTTCTCCCGGTTTTAAACAGTTTCTCCCAGTGCACTGTGAGAAACCAAAACCCAGTGTTTTATTCACTTTTTAAATGCAAAATTCAATTTTTTCCAAAATCCGAAGAAAAAAATGTCTGGAAATGTTTTAATTTTATATTTTGCATAATATCCAACATATAGATTGCATTGAAGGATTACATACAATTAAATGCGGCATATATATCGACGATCGTATGCATGCAATTACTGATATTACATCATTCATAAATCATAAGTATATCTTACTATGAATATTGTCGTTGTGTTCCCCAAAAGAGGGAAACTGATTTGGGAATCGAACCCAAACCACTCGGGAGTATGTCAGTCATCGGACCAGCTCCCCTACACTAAGAAACACAGCTTTCAAAGAGAGTCATAAGCTGCCTTCAAGGCCAGCTTATAATAAATATGAAGTTTATTTTGCTCAAAATAGAATTAATTGCATTTAAAATGATATTCAAAGACATTTTATCGAAATTCTCGAGTTTCTCCCAGTTTTTCACAATTGTGCAGTTTCTCCCGGTTTTAAACAGTTTCTCCCAGTGCACTGTGTAAAACCAAAATCTGAATAAAACCCACTGTTTAAAACCAAAATATGGGGCTTTTGGGGGTAGTTTTAAACAGGTTGTTTTAAACAGTTTTAAACAGTTTCTCCCACTGCACTGTGTAAAACCAAAAAAAGGTGCATTTTTGCCAACCCTGAAAAAATCATATATTTCTAAATAAATCCAGTAAACTGTACATCAATATTGCAAAATTCCGTATTTAACTTTGTGATTTGGCACATATACCTTCGTATAACATGATTCGATGAAGATAAGCTCTAATTCATAATATTTACCATGCTTAAGCATGGATCTTTTGCATCCCAAGCTGAGATTCCTCTCCAGTTTTGGGATTAACGAGGAAGAAATCCGTATTTCCTGGATTTAGGGTCTTAATTTCAAGGCGTGATGGTCTGCCTACCTTAGGGGATCCTACTTCCGTTTCAATCCGACCATCAGGGTACTCTACTTTCGTTGAAACCTCCGTTTGAGTCCTCGGGGTACCCATTTTGACCTTTGCACCATCCAAATCCCCTAAAACAATACTTGTCCTTCCGTTTTCTGAGGTCTGTCCGAGTCGGTTAGCCCTTAGGGCAGCTCCCATCAACTTCCCGAGTGGTAGGAGGAGCTCTAGCTCCATATTGGTGGTAGATTTGACATTTTTGGTGAGGGTAGTCACTCCAGAATTAATTGAATTAATTTCAGGAGTAGATTTCTCGCTTGTTTGGGCTTGAGGTTGGTTTTTAGACTGTCCAATTGTCTCATAAAGGTTCCATTTTGCTTGGCTTGACCCAGGTCGTGGTGAGGAGTGGTTAAAACTCCTTGTCCCTGACGATGGGTACCCTCCATTACTAATATAAGATGGATAGCGTCGCCTATAAAAATCATAATAGCTTTTATATGTAGATCCAAGGGGGGTGGCAGTGGATCTTTCGCTCGTTTGTGTCCCAAATGACATTGAGGGTGATGGAGAGTGTGGTGCATGGGATCCATAACCTGATGATGGCGCATGAGATAGTGTAGAGCATCTAGAGGTCATCCCGAGAGGTGTAGCATAGAGAGAATGGTCATCCGGAACAGAACGGCGGGATCCAGGCCTTCGTGGTAGCGTCTGCCAACGCCTTCCTCCGGGTTCAAGTGGAGGAAGTGTGGTTAGGAGGTTGTTTTGTGGAGGTGTAACCTTTTCAGAGGGTACAATGACCTCTAGATGGTCTTTTTCGTGGATTTGAAGGGTTGGAGGAGTGGAAGGGCTTGAATCCGAGGGAGTGGTGGTAGAAATTGATGGAGTTGGGTCAGTTTGCGTTGAAATTGAAGGATCCTCCCTCGTTGGAGCACCCTTTGGACCGCCATTCTTCCGCTTTCGAAATGAGAAGAATTTCGAGAAGAATGATGATTTTTCTGGGAGTCAAAAAAGGTCATTATTTTAATTTTTTTAAGGTTTAAAATTGAATTTGAATCAATACCTTTTTTATTCTTCCTCCCTGTCGACTCCAAATTGGTCACATTTCTCAAATGGCTCTCGGATCGACTTTTTTCGATGTCAGCCACGAGCGTCTTTGACTTTGCTTTGGACAGCCTCATTGACAAACTCCGAACACCCATCCAACCGCTACTCTGCTAACATTCAAAAAGTAAATATTAGAAAAAAGCACTCATTATCGCCTTTCTTGGGATTCGAGTCACTTTTTTGAATTTGGGCAAACAAAACAAATCCAAACATGTGTCTAAATGACTTGATTTTTTGCCTAAACTCTTCCGAGTGACATGTACCATATAAAGAATCTGTATTACAGATAGTACGAATAGTTGAGAATAAAGAAAGTGACACGAAGGATGATTTAACGAGATTATACCACTTTGAAAGGAGAACGTGTGGCAACTTTCCTTAATTCTCTGAATCTGCATTTAAATTTAAATACCCAGTGCCTTTGAGGCATAAAAGAGCATTAAAAAACGGTACTAATTTGCATATACATTTGTTTTGAAAACAAACGCACTCCAATCCCAATTTATATGACTTGAATATTCATATTAAGCTACAAATGTACATATTAAATGTTTAAATTACCACTTTGTCTCTCTGCCTGAATATCTTGAGTGAATTGTGCCTCTTGAGGGGTGCTCCACCGTTCTCTTGCTCTTTACCATCACTCTTGAGGATTGAATCAAGATTTCCCGAGGAGGTATTCGGTCGAATTGCCCATGAATCTCGTTTTAAGCTCGATTTACCTAGAATTTTTCATTAATATTCATCAATTAGACCTAATCCTTCATTGATGTGGTACCATTTTGAGGTGGCAGTGTCTCATAAGGGGATGGTGGTGTGAGGAGAGAGTCTAGGGCGAATGTATTTGTCGAAAATGAGACTTGGGATTGTGATCTGGGCGGTGGTAGGCTTCTAGTCTGATCCTCAGAGGCATCCATATATCTCAGGGTATCAGGAGTTACTACAAAATATCCTTTCGAGGTCTGGTACACCTTCCTCTCACGGATGAGGTTCTCCAAAGTCTGAAAAAGATGTCATTTTAGCTCCAGAAATGCGAATTAAATATTTTACGCACTTGATATACGAGTTTCCGCCCTGGTAGAGCCATCCCTGGGTACGCCTGAGCCAATTGTGCAAGGATACTTGTCTCTACGAATGCCTCCTCCCCCGCAGAGGATCAAATCTAAGAGGAACAAAAGGTTAAAAACAAAAAAAGATGAGTTCAAATTGATAAGAAATTGAATATATTGAATTTGTAGTCGAATCCCACCTAGAATCACTCGGCAAAGGGAGTCAGAAAGTGGAGCAAAGCGGGTGTCCCTCACAGGTTCTGCGATTATCTCCTCAATCTCACCTGGTGGTTCGAGAGCAATTAATTTATGATCATTGTAATAGACCAGCGACTTTTGTAGAGTGCATTGTAATAGACCATCGAGCTTTGCCGAAGTGCATTCAAAATAGAATTACTAATAGTTTGATTTAGAGCACTTGATTGCGGAGTTGTCAAAAAAAAAGACTCTCTCCGCTCTACTTTTGAGGAACTTAATTTACAATCTTTGGTAGGAGCTGCTCCTCACCTGCTTTTGCAATGTTAAAAACTAATCCTAATAGCTCGAATTATTGCGGAGGCGTCGGGGGAGTCAATAAAACGGTGCTAAATGGCTCTGATTGAGGATTGCGCCTCGAGGGACTAGTGGAAATTCAAGAAGCAGCCCAAGATTATTTATTAACCAGAAGATTTATTGAATGGGCGAGCTCACGAATTATCGCTCAAATCTCCCCATCATTAGCAGATTGCCAGACATCCGCGGAGGGATTGACGGACATGGTTTGAGCCACGGCGCCGCCTAAAATCCCTCAATCTTGGCCTGTCCATCTCAAATTTCTTGTAAATCTGAGCCTCCCTCAATCCTCGGCATTGACATTGATCTTCATTCATTTCATTCATGAGATTAATGGGCTGCAAAGCCTGCTAGGTTCGTTAAGAGATTAATAATTCGATCGCCGAACCTCCTTTGCGAGCTTTCAACATTGCAATTAATTTACAACGGCCCTCGGGAGCATTCAAAAAAATTGGGGCTCCATTTGGACCCATTTTGAATCAGATTACTCGGCTAATTTATGATTGGAGCCCGAGAGAACTTTCATAAATTCAATTGAAAAAATACAGGTGAGGATTTTGGAAATTGCATTAATTTTTGGGGGTGGTAGGAGCCTAGGAGGAGGAGGAGGTGGAGGAAATGAAGTGCGTGTGTAAATCTGCGTATTCAAATTAATGGGAATGGGAGAATTGTGTTACAATCCTGGGTTTAAAAAACACACAATGAGCTCGGGAAATTGAGCATTTTGTAAATCAAACCCAGGTCAATTATGGTGTAGTATAAGGAGTTGGCCTATACATTGTACATTTGCAAATGAATTTAATGAATCCATTTGGTGCACCCCCTGCAGCTTAATTTCATTTCCGGAAAAACACGATTTCTTCGCACTTAATTCACTGAATTATATAGGGTGAAATGGATGGTGGAGGAGAGGTTAGAAAGTCATAAATATAAGCGTTTGAAATGTTAAACCTATGATTATTATCAGGGGCTGCTGGGGCGGCTGCAACAAGTTAACTTGCAATAATTAAATCGAGGGAGAGAGCGAGAATTAACCTCAGATGAACGCAAAAAAATCAAAGGACTAAACCGCCGCAAGGTCCATCGATGGCTAACCAATATTATTGACGAGGTTCACCTTTGGACGGGTCTTGGGTTGGCCCAGAGTCTCTCGAGAGTTGGTTGAGGCACCCCAGGGGTGCTTACAAGCTCTTGAAACTCTTCCCAACCCTCGATGGAAGTTGACAATAAATTAAAGCAAAATCTACCAAAAATCTCGTGCACTTTTCAAGTTTTTTTTGCATTTTTCAAGGCTCAAACTGCAAAAAATGCACCTTTTAAACATTCAAAGTGCTTTAAAACTCACCCAAAAATTGAATTCGATATCCAGATGGAGATCTCAGCATCCTCCGGCCATAAGCAGACCTCACGATGGCCAGGTACCGCGGTGGTGACCAAATGAGGATGGTTGAAGGGACCTTTTCATCAATTTTATTAGACCAAGCAATCATAAATATGTATTTTAATTAACCCTTACCAAATAACCTCGATATTCTAGCCGGCGGATCGAGTCGTAGAGCTGTCCATTCCAGAAGCACTGCAAATTAGCCTCTCGGAAGCCCTTCAAGGGGAGAAATTAAGAGTTAAATTAGCTTCAAAAGCCCAAATGCTAATTCTAATTTGTTTAAATGGCAGCTGCGTTCGTAAATCAACTTTCTTATTCGGTTAGAGACCCTGCCACGTAAGTATTTACGAGCTAGGGTCATCCTGGGGTTAACTAGATGACCTTTTTGACCATTCAATTCAAGACATTCACGTCTTGAGAGGTTAAACTGCAAGATCTCACATGATTTACATTGACACGATGAATTCTAAGCGTCCCCCATTCGTGTGCCTTTCTCCAAATCCGAAATCTGAATGAATTCGAGCCTCTGAATGGACAATGGCCATTATATACGGCTAAATGAGTTTATTAGGGGGTCATTTGACAGCTTTGAATTGACTTCCTTTCCCTTTCCGGCCCACAAAAGAATATAAAGAATTCTGGGTGAGATCTCGGCCAAATTGCATATTGTTTAACTTGGCCTACGAGGTCCTCAGACAGGCCTAGAATGTCCATTTGTACCGTTAGTCCATCGAGGATCGTAAGGAGGGCGAGAATTCATGCGATTAGGGAATTTGTGGCCCTTTTTCAGGGGTCAAAGGTGATCAAATTCGAATGATTTGTTCGTGAACCTCGATTTTAAACCTTTAAACCCGAAGATTATATGCAAAAAATCCTTAAATCTAAGCTTGGGAATCAATTACATCTCTATTCCGTGTTTTTTTATTTGCAAGGCCATTTTGCATATTCTCCACTGTGTAATTTATGCAAATCTCACTCACAACTCGTCTTGGGATGAGAAAGAGATTGATAGATAGGTGCGGGAGGAGAAACATATTTCATTTTTTGTGGATTTTGGGATTTCATATCTCAGGGCTAGGGCTGGGATCCGAAGCTTAGCTCCCAATCCGATCCGAACTCGGATTGAACTGGGATCCGTAAGTTGGGATTGGGATTTAGGGGGAGGATTCAATCCGATGGATCCGAACGCGAGGATTGGATTCGAATCAATTTCAATCCGATCTCAAGTGGATCGGATCGGGGTCTGAAATCCGTGGGATTGTTTGGATGGATCTGGTGGGATGGATGTCCTAATTTTAAGATTCAAACCCATCCCATTTCAATACAAACTGATTCGGATCCGAATTTTTCGAATCCAAAATCGGATTTGTAAATCTTTGGATTGGGATTTCGAATCCGATCCAATCTGATTTCGGATTCCAGCCCTAGTCAGGATTTAGCTAGGCTCTAGCTAATTGAATATTCTACTCGGGATAATAGCCCAGTGGATCCTTGCAAATACACCTGGTAAAATGCTTCAAATTCTATAAATTCTATATTTATTTATTAACCTTCATCGAGGTTATTCGCGGCTTCTTTTTGGGATCTGTTGGATCTGGCTCTTATTTACAATCCACGCTTTTGGGAATTTTTGTAATTTAAATTTAAATCCCACTCCCATTTATCCCAATTTATTGGG
>JAAZTK010001962.1:0-12383 GCA_036507255.1 Megalothorax incertus
AGCGGCGCATATACCTATACAGATGTCAAAAACAGAGAGAGAAGAGTTGGAAATACGTGAAAAACGGTTGGGGTGGGGAAAGGGCATTTACATGCTCTCTTCGGGAATATATAAAACAGTGTTCTCGTGGAGCTAGCATGCTTATTCTACAAGCACACATTTGAGAAAAATGTAATGAAAAATTCAAAAGTTCCTCCCTCCGGTCCCAATCTCTCTTTTTTTTATGCATACGAGTAGTTGGCTGTACGCGGAGGCACAAGTCCCGGCTAAAAGAGACATTTAAAAACCTGAACTGGAGTGAACAGGTATTATATATGTGATCCATATGGGTGCACTATTTACTCATGTCCTTTGCAAACAGAGGATGACGGTACGACCTCACATCCACCAGGGTCAATGTAAATAAATTCGAGTAGCAATGATAATCCTATTAGTTGCATCTCAAATTCGGTGAGCCTTCACTTTTTACACAAAAGCAGGGGTCCGAATCCATATCATTAAAGAGTTAAAAACCACAGGAGGATGGTAAAAATTAAGTTAAACCCCCAATATTGCTCAAATATAACCCCAATATTATATCTTATGGAAATAGATAAGTTGGGCACTCGAAAAAAAGTTGTAAATTCATTCTCCTTCCAGAATTTCGATCCTCCTCCTGGCAAGCCTTTACATATTTCCTTTTTGCCTTCCCCTCAACAATTCATAAAGAGTTTAAGTTTTGGGAGAGAGAGGAATCCAGGGTCCACCTGAAAGCAATAACGCGGGATGGGTTGGAAAGAATTCTTCTGCGGTGTAAATCAGGCACACGACATACACGAGGGTACGTTCATCCAATCCATGTAACAGAGTGAGGAGAGAGAGGAATCCCTGGTCCACCTGAAAGCAATAACGCGGGATGGGTTGGAAAGAATTCTTCTGCGGTGTAAATCAGGCACACGACATACACGAGGGTACGTTCATCCAATCCATGTAACAGAGTGTTTATGAGTAGGGGTAAGGGCCCTCTCTCTCTCTGAAGAATTCCAGCCGATAAATTCGAGCAATTTTGTCTTTGGAAAAGAGGAGGAGGAATATGAGTAGTATGTTGGAAGGATATGGAGGTCTATAAATAAGGGATCGGACCAAGATTCGGACATAAAGCTGGAAGACTAATGTGCAGACAGCGGGGGTCCACTTGGTCCCTAGGAAAAACAAAAAGAGACTCTGACCATTTGGGTAGGATGGGATCTAGAGGATTACACATGTTTTACCTGCATGTATTTACTGCAGTTACCTGCTCCTGCCTCTTCCCTTCCTCCATCGTCTCCCTTATCTCTCTCAGGCGAACCTAGTACCCTTCCCTCTCCTTGTTCAAAGGTGCTACAAACCTCATTCCTCGGCGGCTTCTTCTGCAACTCAACTCTCTCAATCTCCCTCACCCTCAAAACTCTTCGTAACATTATACATAATAATATTATTTCTACCCTCTCTCTCTCCGGCCGCATCTTTTCCTGTCTTCAATTCATCTCTCGCAAGACGATGATGGAAATGAACTATCAGCATATTCTGTTAATAAGTACGTGCACTCCAAAAACAAAGCTCGATCATACATAGATTGTTATCTTGCACTTTCTTAAAATAATTTAACCTAGCATATTTAATTAATCAAGAATTTTCAAAGAATTCATCATAATAAAGAAAGAAATTAAGTTTGGCGTTCTTGAAATACCTGTATTTTGAAATAACATCCTTTTTACAAAATGACTAGATTTCCGAATGCCTAGATTTTAAGAAAAGTTTAAAGATATTTTAAATCCATGCGAGCTAGAATCCGTTTTACATCGTCAAAAAGAAATAAAATGGTTTTTTAGAGGGTGGGAGAGCCCAGAAATATTCCTCCTCGTGCGAATTTACGGTCCGAGAGCCGAGTCAGTTAAAGTTTAACGATTACCCAGGTGCTAGAGCACACGCTTACCCATACCGTGGATTGAGGAGGCCACAGGTCACCTTTTCATTATCTCCACCACTGGACTCGCTCATTACATTTGCATTTTGCATTCCTCCCTCTTGTTAATTCAACCTCAATTCCAGGCTTCACTTAAGGAAGGGGTGTTACAAAAGAGGGTTGAGGAATTGCATAGTTGACCACCAAGCTATTTTGTAGTACTCATGCATATACTACAAGTAGAATATATGTATTTATCAAGTTATTTACCTCCTAGCTGAAATGTTCATTTTTAGCCAGTCCTGATCGTCAGCCTTTTTATTGTGCACAAGGAGTGTATCGAGGGGGTCTTATCCAGGACGAAGGGGGTCAATTGTGTTTTGGGCGAGCGGGTTCTCTGCTGTTGAGCGGCGTAGACAAATGGACATCCGTCGCACTCGGTGAGCGGTCCAACACTTAGACTCCCATTCTCGGGAGAATAATTGTTTCATCTCTTTCTTTCTTTGTGCAATGTACCTGCTAGTTTTACAATTTATTACGATAGTATTTATGTGAGATGATGATGTTGCAAAAGATAAAATGTATTTTTACCAAAGTTCTGCGGGGAGGAAGTAGGGGGTACCTGGGTCATTGCACTTTTTTAAAATTGGAAAATGTAATCCAAAATCCTACTTTTGGTGAAAAATCCATGCAAATGAAGGGTAAATCAATAGTTTGGTTGCAATTTCCTACGGGTAGATAGTATACATAGGAACATGTAAAAGTTTTATAAACGAGTACTTGGTACTTTAAGTAAAAGAAGCCCATTATTTATTGAGAGGCGACACATCGACTGGTCCTCAGAGAGAGCCTCTCCCCTCGTGAGTAATCGAATTGAGTGCGATTATTGGGTAGGAAGGGTTGGCTACTCTATTCTCAGTTTGAGCGAGATGAGATCAGAGAGATCGCACACAACCTGTTACACATTGTACTGCTCCTGCTCTCGCTTGCTCGCTCCCCATATCTCGTCCCTCGGAGGGACGTGTTTGTTGGTGGCTCTTTGAATTGCATTCTCGTTCTTGCCTTTGCTGTTGGTCCCCCGCTTTTTCCAATGTCAAAAACAGGAATTTTGCAGAGGCTCGAGTCGAGTCTGATTCAGATTTTCAGATGGGATGAAGACTCGAGTCTGGGCTCAGCACAAATAGGTAGTGGAGTCGGCGGTGGGGAGGAATCCCCAGAGAGCGAATGGAAGGCCCCGAGGGTGGGGGAACCCTGCAAATACCCCATGGTGAGGAACACCGATAAACCGCTCCCAGTACACACAACAATACAGCCAGGGGAGGAGGAGGAGGTGAAAAGAGGGAATCTCATCTCACCCCAATTTGCATTTCAAATGGCCTCAGCCCCTCGAATTATCCGGCCCACAATGAGAGTTCAAGAAGGGGTTAAACGATATTCAAGGATGAGACGGCGACTTCTCTCTCCCCAGTCCCAAAAGCTGACCTCTCATTCTCATCCCTATTCCCGTGTATGTATTTACTCCGAAAGAGGAGGAATAAAAATCGATTCCAGAGACTTGAACTGAACTCTTTTTGATACTACTAGCCAAAAGTCCTTGAATTTTAATTCAAAATTGCTATTGGTAATAGTACACAGTATAAGACATGAATCGTCCATTTTTTTTCATTCGAAAAAATATATTTCGAATTTGTTTTATTTGGAAAAACCCTTTCCTACCCGCCCGTATAGAAAAACCATATTATTAGGCATTTCCTTTCTATGAATTACTTCAAAGGACACTGTTGGAAGAGTAATGTATCGATACACACTTTTTTACGAGTCCATTATTAACTTTGCAGAGATCAGTCACAGGGAAGGGGGAGGAGGAGTAAATTGAGTTGAGGTCGGGTAGTAAATATCAGGGTGTTTCACCTTTGTAGTCACTCGATTATAATACCCCTCTTATTCTATTATGATGCGCCGGGCATTATCAAAAAAGGGGAAACAGATGAGGCTGGTTTAAAATCCTCCGAGACCACCGAGTCAGCTCAACCGGGAGAGAACATGCAGGTGCAAGCAATTAATTATGGAACTATAAAAGCTCGCCTGTCACTCCCCTATTACAGCCTGTGTCAACAATCAGCTTTGTATGTCCTTTTGCTTTGTGTCTTTGCCCCTTGAGCTTGTCAACCACTCATTCTTTCTCACCCAGGCTTTTATACAACGAATATGACCCCCATATCAAAAGAGAACACAAATATCATTTTTAATAAAAGGAGGGTGTGCAATGTGCATTATATTCCTAATTATGTCATCATCACTCTTTTGTCAAAGGGCCGCAAATTGAACACAAAAGCCAAATTTAAAAAACCCAATTTGAGGCTGCTGCCAGCCAACCAGTTCCCAAAAGACAAGGAACAATTTTATTTGAGATTTATTTTAAACTAATTTATACTTATAGTACCCTATTATATGTATATTCTAACATGTAACAAAATTAGAGATACTAGGTCAAAATGGATAATTAATCGCGCTTACTCGATTCATCCGCAAGACTGACACACATGCAAAAGAGTCACGCATAATTCAGGACCAGTGTCAAGATTACGATTGGCTCAAATTCAGTCCCCTATGTATTATTGTAGTAGTAGTAGTAGACACCATATATAAATAAGTAATGTACAGGGCCTACTCTATCATATCTTATTTCATTCCCGTGTTTCCCTTCAAACATAAACGCAAAGGTCTCTCTCAATTCTTTCCCCTGATGATGTAATTTTGGACCATTAATTAATTATTCATTATGGCCATCGAACAATGGACCCTTCAGCCCTGCTCGTGTGCGAGTATTGTTGCGCTCTTTGCCCTTAACAAGGGATCTGTATTGAAAATGTGGTGTGTCTCTACTCATCGTACCCTCTAATGTTGTATTGCAAAAGGAAATCCGCTGATGGCCTGAGACACCTTGTCAAAGGTCATCAGGGTATAGGAAGAGTTGTGAATGATCCTTGCGTGTTCAAATATTTTCTAGTATGGGGGAAACTCTATAGTCTCAACTCCTGCTAAATAATACATTCAAAGTGTGTTTGATTCACATTTGTGAGTACACCAACTGGAGATATTCTCAACATCTAATTCCATTCCGCAAAGTCGTGTCATTTCCCCATCCTTTCCTCCCCCTTTTCCCCATTTTTCCTGGGCTTGTTTGGGTCAACCCTTTATTTCTTGATCCATTCACATTTCATTTGGAAATTTCCCCAAATGTCCATCCATATGTTTGTAGAGCTCCTGCTCTGAATTGTTGATGGATGAATGTTGATCATCACGCCATACTCGCTCCTCACCCACACGTTGTCTTCTTCACCTTTCTGCAGATTACTCATAGGGAGTTATTAGGTTCAATCACACCGCAAAGCAAGGCATTAAAAGATTATCATTTAGTACTTGCATATTATTCGGAAAAAGGAAGATCTGCACTTATCCTTCGCTTATATCCGTACTAGGCTTTAAATAGGTAGTGCCACACTATGTAAAAAGTGCTGTTAGGAGCCCCATCTGAGTTGGAATTGTGTTTAAATTCGATCCCCCTTGATATTGCAAGTCCCATCTTATTCTCATCATTCATGAATGGACTTTTTGCCTGTTGTTTCCTATCTCAAAGAAAGGAAGGTGGTCAATCTCTTATCTACGTGGAAGCGGTTCGTCTCGCATTGCACAGTAGCTGTCAATCAAACTCTACCCAGTTCTCTCCTCTCCTCTCCTCTATTTAGATTAAGACTCTTTTCTGCGGCTCTCTCGCGGGCCAAGACAAAAAACCATCTTTAATTAACTTTGGAATGCTGAGGACTCGGCCGGAGAAGAAAAGATGAGTCGAGAAGATGAAGATGAGCTTTCCCAGCTCTACTCGTAGCTAGTTCTTCTGTACATGTGCAGGAATTGTGTTGAGCTCAAGTGTGTGTGTGAGCAAATGCACCAGTAATATACTCAAAACACAGTATATTATGTTTTGGAGAAGAACAGAGGCTTCCACGAAGCAAAAGAAGAAGACCACAGGAACATATTTTATTCTCTATCTTTGACCATCCTATGCAACAGTAGAGAAAGAGTTTGGCCACTCTAGAGCGGCGATTCCTTTCAACTCTAATCTCTGTCTACCTGTCTGCCCTACTACAGATACAGATAATACTCACCACTCTCCTCGCCTCGAAAAAAAATCCAACCTGAACCAAAAAGCAATAATATATCCAAGTTTAATATCCTTATGAGAGCCTCTCCCTGCGCTGGCTCTCCTAAGCTAAAGTCATCATGATGCAATTTACATGTCGAGGAGAGAAATTGAAGATGCAAATAAGGTCTTTGAAGATGGTAGAGACTCTCTACTAGAGAGGAAAAAAACAATTCCAAACTAGTATTAATAATAACCTTTTGCAAAGGTACTACAAGTATTGTAGTATACGTCAAATCTGCACTTAGGACTCTGGAGGTAGGTAGGCTATTGTTAATTTACTCGGGTAAAAGAGAATGGCAGAGCTCGGATTAAAGGGAATGCCGGGTAAAGTCGGGGACAAATCCACCGTCCTTAATTCACCTCAGCTCCCTTCGTTTGTTTTATTCTCCTGGTGTCATATGCAGCCGCTCAGCGGTATTTCCAGTTCAACGGATCCGAAAATTGACCTCTTATGCTCTTATAATGTGGAATAGAATGAGAGTCTAGCTGCGTCAAAGCTTAAGCACAATTTTGAGGGGAATGTACTACTAGAATTCTTACGGATGAGTATAGATCGAGAAGGGGAGAGAAAAAGGGATGATGATGTATTTGCTGTATGTATTTTATGATGTTGTTTTGAGCAAGAAGGAAGGGAGAACATGCAATCATAATGTACCTCTTCTCTATTTATTGGCTACTAGATACTCGAGCCGGCTGATCGGGTCAGATTTGATGGGAAAGGAGGAAAATGTAAGCTACCGAACATCATGAGTCCATGACCAACATTATGCAAAGAGTGTGGCATATTAGCTACTTGAACTTCTTATAGATCCTCCTCATATCCACTATCCATAACTTTTTTACAAAAATCCCAAAATATTTCTAGAAAATAACGAAAATTAATGCATACATCTCCACCCCTAATAATATTATACCCAAGTACTATAGGGATCGAGAGAAAGAAGATCCCACCACCGTGAAGTGGAGAAGCCGATGAGTTGATTTGAGCTGGGTGAGATAATAATATTTTTCTGATGAGAGGGTTAAACCTTGTGTATTACGAAAAGTACAATAGCATATCGAGTAGGGTTTCTGAGCAAGTATTAGAAGGAGTTGCGAGTAGTCGTACGAATCGTGAAAATGTTCCAAATTTTTATTCTAGGGGGTTTTTCCTCCGCTACTACAAGCAACTCCTCTCATGCTACTGCTCGACCTGCCCAAGTGTTCACTGAGTTATACAGAGTTCTCATTCCAACCAAGTAGGAGGAGGAGGAGGAGGCTGGATTCAACAGCATGCATATTTATCCGAGGAGTTTGAGATCCTTTCCCATCCATTTATAAGAATTTATAGGAAAGAGGTGCATATTATATGATAAATGATGAAGAGTCCTCCTCCTACAGTGTACGCGTAGTTGCTCCTCAATGCACTCCTTCGGTATTTAATATTTGGGCATTTTTCCATCAGCAAAAGCCAAGAGCTGGGAGTGAGCAAAGTCAAGTCACGATTTTCAATAAGAAATACTTTTTCTCTCCGAAGAGGAGGAGGCAATTCCTTCCTCGCCGCCTCGTCCTCACCCTCCTCCATCTCCATCCATTCTCTCCTCTTGCTGAAAAAGTCGTCGCATTGTTTTTTTATACTTGATTGCACGCATCTCCAAAAAAGATCTTTTATTCTTGCAGAGATTGCTACTGAGATTGGTCCTGAGAATGACATTCATACATATGTATATAAACACTACCTGCAATGCTTATCAATCTCCAATTTATCTCAACTATTTCTTTGCACAATGTGCCATTGCTTTTGAATATAAATGAAAGCTTCAATGAATTATAAGTACTATATACGAAGGTTTGAAATAAAAAACCCTTGCTCTAAATTTCAGTAAATGGAAGGATGGGTGAATTATATGCTATTATGTGCATAGATAAAAAAACATGATGAGAGATCAAATAATTTTAGGACACAAGGTACCTGTATACCTAGTACATAAATACAATAAGCTCATATCTTAGATATTGTACTATACCTGCATAGTAGTAATACTAGCCAATTTGGTAGTACAAGTCTGACAATTTCCTCTTGCTCAGGAGAGTTCAGTGGTGTATTTATTCGGGTCGATTATATTGAATTATAAATGTGAGCTTGCATTGATGATCTGAGGAGAGATTAGGGATGTACTTATTACAGTGCTTGAGGGGCAGGGGCCAGCTTGTAATCATCGAATTATAAAAGAGACATTGGCATCACCAAATGCTTGCTTGCTTGCGGTTAAGTATAGAGGTGTTCTTGGGAGGAGGGAAGGGGGATTGCCGGTGATTCCAAATATTTGTAAAAATACGGGAGCGCGCATCAGGTAGGTACACTCTAACACACAGACTCAGACATAATAGTCACTGCCAGCCTCGATTACAGTAATTTCTGGGTATAAATCACTCACGTAATTGCTCATGGACTCTCCAATCCCTCATCTTTTTCCTACCCCGACCTACATAATAATGCACAAAGTGTATTGAAGGTTCCTTTAAATTCACAATATGTATTCAGCTGATGAACGATACTTTCTCATCCTCGGCCAATACAATTTGCGCGTAAGAGATTACTCTTCAGATTAGATTAACCAAGTTTATCCATTAAACTATCTATGTACATTAAATCCTACAGATAATACCTATACAATCATTATGCGTATACATCAGCTAGCTGCTGTTTTTCACTTACGCAATTATCTCCAGCTTCCAATCGACTTTTTATATCCCATCCCTCTGCAGAGATTTTGGTTAATTCGACATTTGAGCATATATTTTACCGAATAATGGGAGATTTGACTGATGATGAACACCTTCATTCATCATCTTTCTACGAGTAATAGAATCGGTTAAAATTTTTATTGAATATCCGGATATTTAGAAAGTATATATATGTTATATCTTATATATCGTAGTTCTACAATATTAATATCGATTCATCTGCTTTTTTAAAGGGTCTCAAGAAATCCTTTACTTATCGTATATCAGTCCCACAATAGATAATATTCATATAATTGGATCGGATATTTACTTTGTGTGTTGTTGCGGGGAGTGAAATAGGATTGAGTTGAGGGCAAGGTTTCAGTAGGCTGATCCCGAGTTGTAGAATCCTCTTCTGCTGAATTCAAGTATATTTACTCTGAATGTAATCTTGTTTTTAAAAATAACGATCAGAGTACGCGTAGTATCAATAACAAAGGGTGGGGAATCGGAATATTTGGATTGGGATGAACATTGTTCGGAGGCGGGAGGGGGGAAAGTGATTGCCCCGAGTCCTTCCAAGTCCTTCCACCGTTTGTTCCCGAGCAAATAGTTCAACAAAGGGTTCGGTTGCAAAGAAAACATTTGAAATTGATCCTGGGTCGTGTCTGAACTATGTATATGATTTGATAGGGATTTTAAAAAATTATGAATGCTTTGACTCAAATCCCTTTTTAAAAAATAAAAAATTTAAAGTTTTTAGTTCTATTTGGATTTATTATAGAAATTGAAATATTGTACAATAATACCTAGTAATTTAGGTTGTAGGTTCGTATACTATGATACTATTGCTATCTGTATATGCATATTGCTTCTATTGTAATATTACAATTTATATTAGTACTACTACGCGCTGTACATCGTATATGTTTAGTGAAAAACATTACCACAAAGTTGGCCACAATCGATTAATACATTAAGGCACCTTGCTGCAGGTACTGGTCCATATAAATACAAGAAACCTTTTTAGGGGCACAAGTAAGAGTACCTATCCGAGGGACCACATTATTAAGGATTCATTTCCTATCCAATTTGACACGATCTTCATTATTCTAACACAAGAGAAAACCAGAACCCAGTCAATGTGGAATTTACCTCAATTTGGTCACCAGTATATGTATTTTCCACCCTTTATGCACACTAATCTCAAGTTCTCAACTGATATTATCTCTCTCTCACACTCCCTTTGCGGTAATGATTTCGGTTGGACATTTCTCCTTCTCAGACGTCAAAGATAACCTTTGCTGCAATCACCCAAAAACGAAATTCAATTTCAAAAGAAAAGGAAAGGGAAGGCCCTCAAAAATATACAAAAGCTTGAGAGGGTGAGGCAAAGGGTGAATGAATGGAGAGTGGCAAGAGGTTTGTTAATGTGGTTGACACTCGTCACATCTTGAAAGAATTCTTACTATCCAGAAATATTCTACAGAGGAACAAATTCAAGCACATTCTTATAACAATGAGCATATCGAAGGTTCTAGTAACACAATAAAGTAAAAGTAAATACAATAGTAAGATTACCTAAATATATATTTATTTGCCACAATACATGTTGCATTAATGAAATGTATTGTATAATGATACATTTTGATAAAAACATGTTTCATTTGACACATTATTCAGCAACGAGACGAATATAACTCACAAAGAGTCAAATCTGCAAAGAATAACTTTTACTCAAGTATGTAAATGAAATTTCTAATGACTAAAGCATCTAACTACCTATTGAGTAGTAAGTACAATATACTAACTTGTATTATAATACAATACATACCTACATATTGTATGTATAGACTATAGGTATATATTCCTTGCGTTAATGTGCTAAATCTTTTACTGGTTTTTTCAAAATTAAACGCCAACAAAAAGAGGAATCGGATAGGAATTCAGAATTTTGTAGGGGTTCATGTTGTAGGGGCATGTATTTTTACGATAATGAATCAAAGTGTTCAAATGCTAGGGTTTAAATGGTGTGTGAACGACGATTGGGGCCCGATAGGAAACAAGTCAGAGGAAAATTCAGAATTTGGGGGTTCATGTTGTAGGGGCATGTATTTTTACGATAATGAATCAAAGTGTTCAAATGCTAGGGTTTAAATGGTGTGTGAACGACGATTGGGGCCCGATAGGAAACAAGTCAGAGGAAATAATTTGCATTGCATTGGAAAGGTTCATCATGGGACATGTATATTTTGCTCCATATATTACATGACAAGGGATGGTATTTCCAAAAGATTAATTCGTGGGAATTTTCTCATTTGAGATCGATCCGGGAAAGTTATTTCTCTCCCTTTGCATGCATTTGCTCACTTACATAGTACATATACTCTCAGAGTAATAAACTTATCCTATCTGTGCATGAGGTAAAATAAATGCTACTATTGCATGTTCGAGTACTATACGAATATCGGTAGTATATTCCTATTCCTCTGAAGCTTAATAATAAATCCAGATATATACTACCAAATGATGCTGTATGCAATATGTAGTCCTGATATGTACTTAAAGTATTGTAGTACAAAAGATATATCTGCCGGATGCTTTGCAATTTATATTACATTGAAGAGGATGATGAGATACCGAGATTCCTCATGCCAAATCTAGGGTTAAGATACACCATGTTATTTCTCAAGAACTTGTTATAATCAGTTTATTTGCCATCAGTTAATTAGATTTGTACATGGATTTTAAATTTAATAAAAGCAGGATCCCCGGATAAATACGGGATATCTTCTACTCGTTCAGGGAGAGTCAAACCAAAAACAACAATGTTCCGAGGGGCCCGAGGCATTCCCTAGTTGCTCTCATGCGAATATTCGGGTAGAGGCAACAGATTGGAATAATAGCCAAAAATGAAGAGGAGCAGGGAGAGATTCTCTCTCCCGGGTTTCCCCGTATAATCATGAAGGAGTTTTGTACACACTCTCAAGTGTGTATTGTTGACACTTCTCGTAAAATACTAGTAGTACTACCTACGTAGCATTGGAGTATAGAGCTATATGTATATATGTATAAAGGACTGAATAGCTGCAGAAAAGTTTGGAAATTCGGGAGAATTGGGCGAGCGAGTTGGAGGATGGGTGGTTCGAGATGACAGTATTCGTCGAGTGTCTTTGGAGAGAATTGTTAAGGAAGTAGAAAGGAGGTGTACAAACAAAGGTACTACTACTACTACTAGTGTTGTATAGATATTCAGTAAAGGTAGAATGTCTTTCAAATTTCAAGTTGAAAACACTATTTCTTTACCTCATTTAGGAGGCGCATTTCCATTCGGATTTCGGGTGCAACTGCGAGAGGGAGAAAGCCTCATCTCCGCGCTTCCTATTCCAAATATTGTACTTTTCTTATAGATATCACAGTAGGTACGGATAGGGGAAGCTAAGCTTTTGGTGGTCTTCTTTTGGATGCGACGGGAAAAACATAAAAAAGAGTCTTGGGTTAGCGAGAGACTGAAATTGGGAAAGTAAGGACAATTCCCGGAAAATA
>JAAZTK010001963.1:0-12382 GCA_036507255.1 Megalothorax incertus
AATACTCTAGCTCTAAAACAAACAAAATAAATATTAAATTTTGGCAAAAGGTTTTAACGATTTTTCTCACTTTTCAAATGGGAAAAATTAAAATCCTCGCGAGAGCCGAAACAATCCAGAGCCCTCAGGGTGTCCACCCAAAAGATCTCAATCCCGCCAAGTAGTAGATTTAATAGAGGAGTATATTCAATCCTCAATTCCTCAATGAAGGGGAAACTCAGTTGCAAGTTTTCGAAAATGTCAATATTTTCGTCCACATCAAAATCAAAATCATACTCGGATAATTTCAGCTTTTTCATTAAAGGATGTCCCATAGCTGTCAAAACAATGTCGTCCTCATCCATTTTGTACAATGTCGAGTCGAAGATACCGAGTTGGACAAGTTGAGGGAATTTTACGCAAAAGTCGAATGGGACAAAAATGGTTAAATAATCTAAAGTGTGTGTTTCTTTAATATCCAAAGCCAGAGTGAGGTGCTGAAGGGAAGGGAAGACCGGAAACTCAATTCCCTTAATTATCTTATCAGATTGATATTTTCCAATCTTTGAAACGAAGCATTTAAATTCTAATTTCAATTCTTCGAGGGTTTGGCTCTGACTTTGAAACACTACCTCAAAGGCTCGATAAATGGAATCCAACTGTTCACGAGTAAAGCAATACTCACTTTCGGTGGAATATATTTTAAGCCGCAATATTTTTAAGGTCATCATTGGTTGTAGCTGGGCCAAATTGTTCAAAAGTTGAGTGAAAGAACGACAAGAGTAAGTTGAATCCAAAATAATTTTCAGTTTAAGGTGTGTGAGGGTGTTCATCAGAGGTTGGAAGAATTTTAAATTGGTCGAAGGATCATTGCTGATATTCCTCCCAGAAATTATGATCTCTCTGGGTTTAAATGAGGGCATAAAATTGCAGTACGACATCTTGCCTACTTCCTCCCAAGTTAAAGCGAATCCTTGAAATAATTTAAGCTTGGGATGTGGTTTTGATTGATCTTGAAATTGAAATTCCTGCTTCAGAGCAAGGAAATCTTCGTGGCTGACATTGGAAAATTTGACAGGCTTCAGCTTTCTTCGGCCAATAAATGGGATCCCAACTTCAGCCCAAGTTTTGCAAACGAGACGATTACTTTTGACCTCTGAGAAGGTCAGGTAGGGAAAGATTGTGTCCAGAACCTAGCCGAGAAATTGAATTAAAAAGATTTTAGTTGTTTTTTTAAATGAAATATCGGGAGTTTAAGATTTATATTTAATTGCTTACGGTTGGAAGAAGCAACGGGTGCTGTTTTTCAGAGAAGGGATTTTGGCCATCAAAAGCATTCTATTTAAAATTAAAATTTAAAGTTTAATCGAACTTAAAATGTTTGGATTTAAATTACAATGAATAAATTAATATTATTAAACATCAGCCTAGACTTACTTGCGATGACGCACCCGAAGTACCCAATTTAGAACATGACATTTTGGTGATTCAATTTTAGTCCTGAAATAAGTGCAATTAAAAAGCAATTAAGGACACGGATTAGATTTAAATTTTTAAAGATCAAAATAAATTTTACTTACGGACAGGCTTACAGCTTTTGATTTTGACGGATTTTGACTGATTTTGAAAGGGAATCTTATTACTGGCAATTCAGAGGGTGGTGACAATGGTCCAATGGATGTCCGTGATGGCTGATATTTGATTAACTTTCCCAGATAATTAGCCTAATTAGATGACAATTAATTAATTTTAAATAAATCAAAAAAATTGATTTTGTGCAAATCAGATTTGAATTTGAAATTCAACTGGTCAGGATTTAGGCCCTTATTCACAACGGAAGTTCCGATTCGGTCCCGGTCAAAAATTAATTAATTTTGAAAAAGATAATTGATTTAATTGCTTCCAAATCGGACTGATTTGTGATTCTGATTAAAAGGGCCCAAGGTCAAGATGAAAAGGTCAATGGGTCAAAAGGTAGCTTCTCAGGAGGGGAGTTCGAAGGTACTTTTTCTTATTTGAAATTTCAAAATCTGTGGTGGACATTTATTTAAAAAATTATTGATTTTATATTTCATTTTTCATTTCAAATTATTCTAACTTCCTCAGATGTCAAGACATGACCTTGAGGACGTTAAAAAGGCTGAGACCCCCACCACCAATGGATTCCTCGTCGAGACTGTAATTTATTAATTAAAAGGTCCTATGAATTTAATTCTAAATTGTATTTTTTTTTTCAACAAAAACAATGCAATGCAGGTTCTTCGGAGGCTATTCAAGATAATTGAATCTGTGTCAGTGCTAAAGGTTCTTCGGAGGATGTGTCAACTCTGGGACAGGGTGGACACTGAGGAGCTTGAGGAAAGAGCCTTCCAGGTGACAAAACAATTGAAATTTTTAAAACAATAAGAAAAGTTTGATTTGTGAATTTTTAATTTTAGGGCCTATTCAAGCCAATAAACCTGACATTTTTCAATCAAGTTTCAAGAGAATTTAATCCTTTAAAAGCCTCAATTTTGGAAATGAGAGGATTCCTCGATGACACCTCTTCAAACCCTCGTCTCTTCCGGTCATTTGCCATCAACTTCCCTTGTTCTATCACTGTCCTCAACCTCCACAAATTCCGATGGTTTTATACTGAATATTCCCCAACTTACCTCGAGCTCGACATTCCGAAAACCTTCCGATTTAACCACGATAAAGAACTCCTCCTCAAAGAGTTGCTCCGGTGGGCTGCACCAACTCTGAGGGAACTTGCCATCCACAACACTTATGGCACCGAATCTGACCAAATTCCAACTCGTAAATCACTTCCGGTCCAATCTTTATATTTTCCGCACCTCCGGAAAGTGAGTACTCGAATTTACATGAGTAATGGCGTTGTGGAGGCATTCAAGGTCATCTTTGCCAAAGGTCAGACTCATCCCGCAACCCCATCCCTGACCTCCCTCAGCCTCCGGTCTGTTTTTCCTCTTGACCTTTTGGATCTAAACTCGAGCCCTTCTCGTTGGGCAACACTCACCAAACTTGACATATTTTATGGGCATATATTATGCGGTGATGATGGGGATAATGGCGCTAATAATTACGAGCGTTTTAACCAGTAAGATTTTAGATCAACCTCTTATTTGTTATACTTTTTTTATATTAATTGTAATAACTTAATTCTAGATTCACTCATGGTCTAATGTCTCTTGCCCGTGCTGGTATGACCTTGAAGAAATTGGACCTTGGTCTACGCCTCGTGAAAAACCCGTTTGAGGATGAGGAGGATCCACACTTTTTTGAAACTTTTCGCAATTTGAGTCAATTTTTTGAAAGCCAGGCGGATTCACTCCAAGCCCTTAAGCTCACCTTTGAATTGAAAGTGAAAGTGCCATTTGAAGAGGGACAGGTAATATTTAGTATTACAATTATATGCCACAATATACAGATACTAATTATAAGATTAATAAATAGGTATGTATGTATACCAAATGTCTTTATTTTCAGATCAAGATCCAACTTCCAGTTTTTAAGCGACTCTACACCCTCTCCCTCGACCTGGAGACTTTGGTGTTTTACACCAACGGCTTCAGTACTAGGAATATCTTTGATTTTGGCTCAATCTCACAACATTTTCCAGCTCTTGAGAACCTCGCCATCCTCAAATATGGTTCATTTGTCCCATTTTGGGGGGATTCGGTGGAGGAAGCCGAACGAATGAATTTAAAACGGATAAAAATTCCGAATGGGATATTTTGGGGAAGTGATGTGGATTTTAGTAAAAACTTCGGGTCTGTTGTGGCATTTTGTTGCCTTCAAGGCGCTCTCAATGATTTGGGAATGCTTGGGGATTTGGTGGATACGATTCAAGTGCTTCATATCCGAGATGTGAATTCAGACCTGGATCTGTCTCAATTTAAAGGTATACTACATGTTAAGAAATGTTTAATTTCAAGCGCAACCTATTTGGGTAATTTAAAATTAATTAATTAATTAATACAATTTCAAAAGGTCTGAGAAGGGTGGTAATTGAGGAGAATGATTCAGCCATATGTAATTTGGATCAAAAAAAATTAAAGGATCATGAAGGGGATTATTTGAGCTATTTCCAAAATGTAGCGGAACTTGGACTGGATTCTATCATGTTTAGAGGGCTTGAGGTGAGTGGTTTTATTAATTAAAAATAAACTTCGAATTAATAGCATTGTTTTTTAAATTGTTAGATGATTGAGGGGGAATCTTATAAGGAGTTTGCTCAGGCATTTCCATTCCGAGTCGAATTTGAAGATAAGCCAGTGGATTGGTTCGACGAGGATTTCATCGACAATTAATTCTACGATCTATTGGGAATCCCAATTTGGGATTCATCTTTCTATAATTCTTTTTACAATTTCTGCTAATTATATTTAATTTATATACCGTGTAAAAAAGATAAAATCTTTCTTATTTACAAATTTCTGAGGATATGGATATATAATACTTTTATTGGGCTTTGAAGGTTAAAAATTGATTAAAAAATACCCAGGCCATGCAAAATATAAATATTCCTTACAAAAACTCGATTTATTTATTGTACAACCTTAATAATGACTGTACAATTTTATATTTATGATTAAAAGTAGGGCTCTTGACATAATTAAAAAACAAATTTATGAGAAATTCTCAACTTGAAATTAAACTCAGAATATTAGACAAAAATATGGAGTAAATAACTTTGAGATTTTTAAAAATAAAGCTATCTAGTTTGTAAATGCAAAAGTTTTTGAAAGAATTTTTAGAATTTTTATATTTTTATCCGTAAGAAATTGAGATTGCATATTCCCCAGTCACGGGGTCTTTCCTTTCCGTGCAAAACGCCAGATCCTTGCCCTTTTTTAAAGGTTTAATTTAATTATCATTTAAATCAAATGATTTCATCCAGATTTGTCACCTTTTCCCCGAGGAATGCGTACATTTCTGAGGCTGATGAGAATGAGGCTTGACCTTCGGCCTTGACATTTGGAGATGTCAACGGAACAAAGGGTTCTTTGAGCAGATTTGACTTGATATTTATCCTGAAAGAAAAATTTGATTCCATCAAATTTAGAGGACTTGAGGTGAGTGGTTTTGTTAATTTGAAATAAACTTAAATTAGAATTAATTGGATTTGATTATTTATAGAGGGTTGGGGAGGGTTATAAGGAGTTTGCCGAAGCATTTCCATTCCGGGTTGAATTTGAAGAGAAACCTGTGGATCGAAGAGGATTTTATCGACAATTAGATTTACGATTTGCTAATGAATTACATTATTTAATTTCTATCTACTACAGGTAGTACCTACCTACTGTAATTAATTAATTATTAATAATCAACTTAATATGTCAAATATAAATTAAAAATCTAAAAATTGTATTTAAATAAATTAAATTTCAATTGCAATTCAATTAATTGAATTGGAAATTAATCTTTAATTTCATTTTGTTTAAGGGAAAAAAATAATCATTTTCAGATAATGAAATATAAATTGAAATTAATACATGAAAAACATTAGAATTTAGAATAGTGATGCATTTGTAAACAATTATTCATATTAGAAGTCTGGGACGACCTGGAATTTGACTTCAAATGGGAAATACCGGCTAAAGGACTCTTTGAGCTCATCCGAAGGCTAAATAAAAAAGTTTTCAAATTAAAAAAAACATTATTTCTTAATAATATAAATTAATTAAATACAAATTACCATTAAACCATAATAAGAGGATTTGAATGTAATTGATGAGAGGTTGAGGGCAAGGGCTTCCTCAAACCAAGCAGTCTCCAAATATTCCCACCCAAAAAAGGCACGAATCACGAGGTTTTTCAGAGCTATAAAATTCGGATTAATTTTAGAAATTACTTTGTAAAAAAAATGGGGAAAAAATAAATTACATTTGAGGTGTCCAACTTGGATTGGACCATAAACGCTTTCTATTTCCAGACCCTCGAGGGTGTCACTCCAGGGGAGTTGCCTTTGACCAATCCTCACCAACTCAGAACCACATTTGAAATGTACCACGGATTGGAACTTTGACTCCATCCAAGAAATCCGCTCATCAACATCCAATAGGAATTTATATTCAATGGAGAGGGTTGGAATTGATGAGGGTTGAATCCCATCCGGGTACAAAGTCTTAAAGTCCAAGAAAGTCCCCAATTCAAGGTTGAGAACGTTTGGGAAATGTACAGGAATTGGTCCCATATCGAAGAATGGGTACTTCAGCTTGAGGGTGTGGATATTCTTAAAAATTGGCCACCAAATCCTTCCAAACGTATCCCCCACATTATAATGACCCCCGAGATTAAATTCAAGCTTGAGGATTTTGAGGGATTTGGCCTGGGTCGCGAAAAATTGTGACAAATCCGAGCAAATTGCAGCAAAATCCAATCCACGCTTTTGTGGTCGACAAATTATGTTCAAACTCTCGAGGGCCATCCCTGCGGACGACAATGAGAGAAGCATGGAACTAACGCTGAAGATTAAATGTAAAAAATGGGATTTAAAATACTTAAAAAATTGTAAAAAGTAGAAAAATACCTTTGTAAATTGCAGTTGGAGTCGAGGGATAGGTGGGTGAGTTTGGACCATCTTGAGAGAGCAATTAGCGTGGTTGGATCGGAGCCAAAGAGGTGCTCCAATCTCAAATTATTCACATATTTTGATTTAATTTTGAGGAAGGTGAGGTTCGGGGTTGGATCCACTTTTTGAGCTAAAAATGACATGGGATTAATATCGATTATTATATCCTTATAACTTATAAGCATTAACTATAATTTTGCTTACCTCTATCTAATATGCAGTGTTGAATTATGGGGGTATTATTAAATTCCCAATCCTGACGGAAGATGAACTTGGTCAATTTTGGAAATACGGCCTGGAAGACTCCAGTTCTAACATTTATTATCTCATCCGGAATATTGATTTGTAATTCTTGGATATCCTTTGAAATCCAGCCCAGGAGGTCTCCCATATATTGGGCAATTTTGCGCGTAAAAATATATTCTTCGGGGAACTCAACCTGGAGGAATTGTGGCTTGTAGAGGTCGAAGAAGGAGGAGTCGAGGAACTTGAAAGAATCTTGAAATCCCAGCCGAAATGAGCGAAATAACTCTGGATTTGACTCGGTGTCTTCCAAAAACAATTCAAGATCCTCCTGGAAGTCCTCCTTTGAGAATTCCACCGGTTTGAGTTGACCCTGAAATTCGGAATTTTGTCTGGAATGAAAAACAATACTTGTAATTAATTTGAACTGACCTTATTCGACCTCTTTTCCAATTCCCTGTTATCCAAATATAACCATTTTTCATCAACCTTTCGCAATTTCTTCAAAGAATCCACCCCGGCCTTCTTCAGGAAGCGACCAATGATCTGTGAATTTAAAATAAATCAGAATTTGATTAATTAATTAATTATTAATCAGAAATTAACTTTAATTTGTTGGGAATCCCACAAATATTTTGAATTTTGAAAATACACAATGGGATTTTAAAGACTTACGTTCTCCTGTTTAAATGGCTCTTTGGACATGATGATGGTGGTTAAGGGAGGTGTCAACGAGGTGACCGAACGGAAAGATGTCCAAAATTTTACGGAAATTAGCCTACAAAATTGAAATTGTTGAAAAAATTCACAAAATTTTGAAATTCACAAAGGAATTCAAACGGGGATATTCCGCGCCAAATCCAATCGCAGATTTTATCCAATTCAAGAATGGGGCATATTTGAGATTTTTGAACAATTTTAAAATTTAAAACGCATTTTGTTGTCATCTTTGACCTCTATTATACCATAAATGATTTAAATTAGTACGATTCAATGAATTAGAATGCTAGGGCTGGACACCCGATAATCCTAAATCTGTCAGATCAATCCCCGATATTTGATTGGATCAAATGGGAAATCCCAAATCCCAATCCGAGGATTTAAAATTTTAAAATCCGATTTTGGATAGAAAGATTTCCAATCGAATCCTAAAAACTTGTTTTGAAGAGGATCCCTGAGGGTTGAAGCCGTGTGCCAAATTTTGTTTGGAAAAAGGATCTGATATTTGCAAATAAAAAGCGCTATTTCGATTTCAAAAATTAATATAATTTGAAATTATATTAATTTCTAATCTATCGTATTAATATTATTATTATCGTATCTTTTAAATTAAAAAATTAACTAATTCATAAAACTAATAAATTCATAAGTATAATACCAGTAATAAACGATGTTTATTTTTGAATTGCAATTTATTTATTTCAAAAAAATGTCAAGTATCGTAGCTTACAAATTCATTATATTTAATTTGGAATTAATTAAGTCCGTAATTTATGTTTGGATTGCAAAATGATATGGCATATGATCACTCCTCAATACCGCTTCTTTCTTCTTCTTTTGACAATCCTCTTCCTAAGCTGTTCAAAAATTTTTCGATCCCCCTCCGTAATATTTAATTTTACTCCATCCATCTTCTCCACTGGATAAATCTGCTTCAAAAAATGATCCTTCAACGACATCCAAGTCCTTTCCACAAAGGGTTCCTTAAGGGTTCAAATTCATTATTAAAATCTCGTTAATTGAAATTATCAAATAATAAAAATATACCTTTGATTCTTCCATTTCCCTCCACATCAAGTTCCCTTTGATTCGCGAGTGAAGCTTGTTCTTACAAATATAATCCAAAAGTGTCTGTGAATCTTGGGTAGAGTATTCTTTTCTCCCTTTTTTTATTATTTTAGGGCATATAATGGGAATATGCTTCCCCCAACGCTCTTGCCTTGATCCTTGTGACCCTCCTTTCAGGTCCAGAGTCTGAATCATCCTCAGAAAATCCGGTAATTTGAAGACGGGGGTTTTTTGTACGAGTTTCACACTTTTGTCGCGTTTTGTTAGGGGATTTTGCATCTTTAGATGATTTATAAGGTTTTGGAGCTACTTGCTTAGAGGTTGATGGCTGTGGCGCCTTTGAAGCTACTTGCTGAGAAGCTGGAGCAGGTGGTGGTGGTTCTACAAGCTTGTCAATCTTATCCATTGAATATAAAGAAGAATTCTGTACACTCTCGACCTCATCATGGTCAATTTCAGCGGAGGTTTTTGAGGAATCTTGCATCTTCTCCCCTGCTACCTCCCCATACAAATCCTCATCCTCATCCTCCAAAAGAGACAATCCATTTCGCTCACTATTCGCAATTTCAAAGGACTTTTCCGAGTCCTCACGAGCGTTCGGAAGATTTAGAACTCTCCGAATTTCATAAGAAAGTTCTTCGTTTGAACTCTTCATTTGAGACTGAGATTTTGCATAATTAGAATTTGGTTCATCCTCTTCTGGAGCCACCAATTTACAAGGGATTGGAGATGGATTGACTTTGAGTTGAAGGGAACTCCATTTGATATCACCGAGTAGAATGGCATTTGGATTGTAATCTGCGTAAATTGAATCGCCAATCCTGAGGATAAAATTAAACAATTTAGAGGTAAATAAAAAATTGAATTTAAAATGCAAAAAACCTGTATTTTGAGAGATCTGGGATTGAATTGAGCCTCTGGGAATCGAAAAGAAATGCCGAGCTAAACAAATCCCTATTTATTCCAAGTTGAAATTGATTTATCACTTCTTTTTGCCCAGGAGTGGAGTCATAAGGGGTCACAAGGATGGGAATGTCAACTCCTGATGGCGGTGGACTGATCCTCAACTTGTTATTGACGTCTGGCAAGACCTCAATGGCACCATCGTGTAATTTGAAGCGGTTTTCAATCAGTCCTCCGAAGCGCTAATTTTTTAAATTTAAAATTAATAAAATACCGAGCAAATTACCATTAAAAATTAAGATAAATTTTACCAATATGATCCACTCGACCTTCTCAAAGGCTTTGTCATCCGTGAGGGGGTTGTCACCGATTGAGACGAGTGAAAATCGGGAAATTGTGGTAAGATATTTCCTAGTTGTAATGTCATATCGTTCAATGGTAAAAATTTGAGGACTGAGGTCATCCGAGGCGGTCTCTGACTCGTCGTCAGACGAGGAGGAGGAGGTTGAGGACACATCCGTGGTCAGGTCACCCACAAAGTCATCAATAATCTTCTTTGCACCCTGCAAAATTAAAACAATTTTAATTGTGACAAAAATTACAATTTTTCCAAAAATATACCAAAAACTTACCATTTATCTAATGGGTTTGACACATGAACTTGATTAATTAAGTGGGGGTGTCAACCGTGTCAATTACAAATTAATTGGTGTTTTTTAAAAGATTTTGGCAATTTTTTACAGCTGAAAAAATTCAAAAAATTCTTCAAAATTTTGAAATCAAAACAAAGGAATTCAAACGGGGATATTCCGCGCCAAATCCAATCGCAGATTTTATCCAATTTTGGGGCATATTTGAGATTTTTGAAGAATTTTAAAATTTTAAACGCATTTTGTTGTCATCTTTGACCTCTATTATACCACAATTGATTTAAATTAGTACGATTCAATGAATTAGAATGCTAGGGCTGGACACCCGATAATCCTAAATCTGTCAGATCAATCCGATATTTGATTGGATGGGAAATCGGAATCCCAATCCGAGAATTATTTTAAAATCGGACTTTGGATTGAAATATTTCCAATCGAAAAGATGGGATTGAAATCTAATTGTTTGAATCTTAAAATTAGGACATGATCCGACCCTATTCATCCGAATAATCTGATGGATTTCAATGCTGATGCTCCGGATTCGGAAATTCGAAATTGATGCAAATCCAATCCTCGGCGTTTGGATGTTTCGATCGGATTGAAGATGTGTATTGACATTCTTTATTTATTACTCTGATAATCCTCCTTGAATTTATAAAGTTTCTCCCTGTGACCTCTGCCAGGTCAGCCGGATGTCAACCTTTTAAAACTTTTTTGACATACTACAAACCACCGCTGATTTTGGGATGAATTTAGAGACTAATTTCGTAGAGATTTGATCTTTAATGAATAAGAAGTTAAGCCTTCAGATAAGATTTTTTAAAACTCTTGAATATTGTACAGATATAATGATAATGATCTTGAATATATGCAATATATTAATTATAAATATATTTATTCAATGAATTTTTCGACAAAAGAATAATTAAAAATTTAAATTTTTATCGTACATGCATTTAATTTACAAGAACAAATATTATCCGTATTTAAACCCTGAAATATTTAAGTAAATGACATAAATTTAATTATCTTTGAAGCATTCAGTCATCTATAATATCCTTAAAGCTGGAAGGGTCCCTGTAAAAATGTTTGGGTACTTTCCCACCTGGGCAAATCTGTGTCAAAAAATAGGATTTAAATTCTTTTTTGGATTTTAAATTAATTAAAAATTACCCTATTTGTGCAATATTCATCTGGATCTTCAAGGGTTCCACCATAGGCTTTGGGGAGCTGATCTTCTTCAATTATTTCTAAAAAATATTCAAGTATTAGTTTATTTTTTTGTATTACAGGCTTAAAAAATATTTAATTAGAATTACCCAAAAGTTCAGGGACCCAAGAGCGTTTATCCTTTCCAAATATCCGAACTTTGTTCCAAATTGAGTCATTCGGGGCGATGAATTTACAAAAATCAATTATGGGTCTATATACCAGAGAATCTATTTTAAAAAATACATGATTATTTCAAATTAAAACAAATTATCATTAGTTTTAGGATATTAGTACTGTTAATGAGATAGATGCCATCAACGCAAGGGACTTTGGCCAGTGGAAGGAATTTGTAATATCGAGATTTCATTTCCAGTACGAATTTGATGTCTAGAATTTGGATAAATAATTAGAATTTTTAGTAATTAATTAAGCAAATAATTACATTCATATTTCCCGAGGACCCAAACTGGACAATCTTGCATATCAATGATGAGTACTCCTTTATATCTGTATCTATTATTCCGAAGGCATTCTTCCTTAACATATTCAAAAATATATTGCCATTCCTGGAACGCAAAGTTAAAGATCCCCTGACTTCCGGCAGATTTCCAAATCCCATTGATGTCGATCATTCCAGTTCTGATATACCAAACTAAAGAAAAGCATTTAGGATTATAAAAAAGTGCTCAAAGCCGCTTGGGAGGGTTCGTGGAACTGTTTTGAGCCCCATATTTGAATTCAGGGAGTCAAATTGCCCCTTGGAACCGAGACTCGTAACACTTTGGAACAGAAATTAAGAATTTTGGGATTTGACCCCTCCCCCAAGGGGTCACGGGGTGGGCGGAGCGGTAAATAAAGGTCAAATTCGAATTCAGGGGTCGAACCCACCCCCTAGGACACAGACTCAGATGGATTGGACCCATAAGGACTGAAATCGGCATTCCTCCTCCCACTTTATCCCCCATAACTCCTCCCCCTTTGACCCCCACCTCCCCCCAATGAACCCTGACCTGCCCCTTGACCCAATACA
>JAAZTK010001964.1:0-12381 GCA_036507255.1 Megalothorax incertus
AAACTCAAAAATGTCGGCAAAATTTGTTTTCATCTTCGCCCTTGTCCTCCTCTGCGCCGCTAGTTCAATCGATCAGGTAAAAAAAAATATTTTTTTAAAAATTAAAATATTGCATATTGATTTATAAAATTTCATGTAATTTTTCAGGCATCCGCTGAGACTCCGATTTGCCAACTTGGCGCACAAGGTATTTTGAAATTAGCGAATTTTATGCATAAACTTTAAACAAAATTCCAAATTCCAAATTCTATTAGTATTGTAATTTTATTAAATCTTATAGCGTGCAGTGCCGGATGCAGTTCAGCAGGACATAATGGAGGTAAATTTACGCATATTTTTTAATATATAAATTAGGATATTATTCTAATTATTTCATAATTACCAATATATTTTCCTTTAGGCGCTTGCCAAGCTGGAAGCAATGGATGCACAAGATGTGTTTGCAATTAACGGGGATTCTACTTGGTACTCGATCTAACTCACGCCATTTTAAGATATGATACTACCTAAATCGTATATTAAAATTTCAAAATTCTCGATAACCAAAATATAAAAAAACAATCCGAATAAATAAGCAAACTGTATATTCTATTTCTGGCCTTGTATTTTTGCGAGAAATTCATATCGCATATGACATTCATTTTCTGGTATTTAATAGGAGTAACTTAAGTACCTACCTTTTAAATTTTTGTTCATTTATT
Organism: Megalothorax incertus; assembly: GCA_036507255.1. Lineage (NCBI taxonomy): Eukaryota > Metazoa > Arthropoda > Collembola > Neelipleona > Neelidae > Megalothorax > Megalothorax incertus. Next base: position 702 of record JAAZTK010001964.1, read on the forward strand.
AAATTGCAATATTCCCAAGAGCTTTTAAATTTGTAAATCCATTAGAATATATCCATTTAATCCACCAATTTGCAATACTTGAATATAATTTTATTAATTCCTTTAATATAAAAATATAATATAAGTAGATCAATGCATATTAAGTAAACAAAATTTCGGTAATTTTATTGTATATTCGAATTTTGAATCGTTATACAATATTTATGAAGAAATTATGTCAAATTCTAAATGCGCTTAAATATTTTTTGTTGAATTCTAAAAATGAATTTTAAAATACCTCAAAACCCTTTAGTTTATATTGAAGAATATTTAAAATTAATGTATTATTTGGGAATATATCCATTTCATATTCAATTGGACAATTCAACTGGGAAATACAAGATGAAGACTAATATTTTTCAAAAGGTACCACCTATAATTTAATCTATATGTATCCGTATATCATATATTGATATGCGTAACATACACATCAAAAATATTTTATTTAATAAATATATTTTTAGGGGTTTGCGGCATGGGTAAATTTATATGGTTTATTCATGTCACTAAATTTGTTTAATATAATTCGGAAACATGTCACATCCTCCGGTTTACTTACCGATTATTATATTATTATTTTTGGATCAATATCTACATTAACATGGATTTATAACAGTTATTTTATTTGGAGTTGTAAAAATGCATTTCAAGATATATTTAATTCTTTTACAATGAATGAATCTTTCCAAAAGGTAGGTTACGAATAATTACAAAATTTTATTTGAAAATTTTTTAATCTAAAAATTTTATTTTTATTCAGACCCCAATTTTTTATAGAATTTTACACTATTTAATATCAATTTGCATAATGGCGATTCAAATAATTTTTCATTTTATTCCCAATTTGGGAAATATGAGCGAATATTTGGAAAAATCCTGGCTAGAGGAGTTATATTTATTTTTAAATATGGCCATGTATCCTTTTATAACAGTTCTGGAATTCTCTCAAATTCTACTATTTATTAATTCAAGCCTTTTTGCTTTGAACCTTGTAAATCAATTTATTGAGAAATTAAGCATTTTTCAAAATTCTGAAGAGGTAATGTTTTTTTTATTTTATTAAAAATGTCTTGAAATATTTTTATTAAAAATAAAGGTTTATGAAAAATATATTGAAATGAAAGAGCGATTCAATTTGTTAAACCAAGCTTTGGGTTGGACGACAATTTGCTTCATTTTAAACCAAATAATATTTTTGGTGATGGAAGCTGGCGCGAAATTTGGACAATTCTCAATGATGACAATTATAATTTTAAATACATTCATTCCGGGGATATTGGGCATTTTGATTGCTGCTCGTGCTAATTCTAAAGTACAATAATTACATATGTATTTTATTTTAAAAAATTTATCAATTAAAAAGATATATTTGGTTTATTATTTATTTAGATGGAACATTTAAACAATTGGATTCAAAAGAACTTGCCTCGGATTAAACCTGACCACCTATCCGTATTACTATTTGAGGCATCAAAAGATTATAATTCTATTGGCATCAGCGGCTCAAAGCTATTCACAATCTCATATGGCTTCATAGCTGCGGTATTTTATGAAAAATTGACTCATAAATTTTTTAAATAATTGTATTCTTGAATATATTCCAGTTCCTTAGCATGGCATTGACATACACGGTTATTATTGTGCAAGTAATAAATTAAGGTTATAACAATCTACTTACCATTATGATATCTGCAAAATTCAATATGTTCTTAATCGATCATACTTCTAATATATTTACTATTGTAGTCCTTAATGCATTTAATAATGTAAATGTATTTTCGTTTATTTTACAATCTTGTTTTTACATATATTTATATATCATTAATGAAGTTCTTTTAATTGAATGATCAAATTATAATATATTTTTCCCAATATTTATCTTTTAAATCCAGCTGCTCCTTGAGACAAAGCCTAAAAATTAAATATATTTTCAAATATAGGCTTAAAATTAACTTTTTTTGATATTTCTGCTGAAAATTTTCTAGATATATTAGAAATTATGTTAAAAATATTTATTAACCTGATAAAGAGGAACAATTTGGAGTTGAGCCCCTGTACTAGCTGAGGCAGTTCCCGTGCTACCCGTGCTACCACTTAATGAAGAAGTTCCAGTACTTCCTGTACTTCCAGAAAGTGAAGCAGTACCTGTGGATCCAGTACTTCCTGTACTTCCAGAAAGTGAAGCAGTACCTGTGGATCCAGTAGTTCCTGTACTCCCCGATAGGGGAGAAGTTCCTGTTCCCGTCGTACCACCGCTAGTTCCACCAGTACCACCCCCAGAGAGCATTTGCTAATTAATAATAAGGTAAAATATTGAAAGGTTCTCAATCAAACAAAATGGAAATTTACGTAAAGGGGAACGATTGATAGTTGTGTTCCGGTGGATGAAGATGCCGGAGCTTTATTTAAATATTGTTTATTTTTTTGCTAAAAAATTAATAAAATTTGGAACCTGCAGCGGGAGCCAATGGGACTAAAAATATATTATTTTTAAAAATTTATTAAGATTTTATTGCTTCTTTATGCATCTTACTTGTGTAGTAAATCTTTTCCAAATTGCTCATTGGGACGGCAAGAGCGCAGGAAATTAAACTCAAGATGAGGAATATTTTAACCATTTTAACTAATTGGCTTATTTATTTTTGTAAATTAAGAAAAATATATTATTTTGATGCTGATACTATTTTTCCATTTTTATAGGATTTTGTGTTTAAGATTTGCTCAAGAACTTGCGTAATTCCCACTACCAGATTTGTTTGCACATATGTGATTCATTTTTCATTTTCCATTGATAAGATAATTTGATTGTATAAAAATGAATCTCCAGACGTTGTAAGCAATTAAAGCTAGACAATCAACACGATTTTTAAATATTTGTTTTTCATTTAGATAAATGCTTGCAATAATCATTCATAAATATATATTGTAATATTGTAGCTGCAATCTAATATTATACTCTTAATCGTAAAAATCTGATAAAACAAAGATGATATATTAATTCGTATTAATTCCCAATAAATTATGATTCTTGATTTACAAATGAAGTTATTATTAAATGCAAATATTTCACACAAAAATATTATCTCAAAAATCCAAGTAAATGTTTAAAATTTTTGATTCAATTTAAATCAATAATAGTTATAAGGCCTATTTAAAAGAATCTTCAAATATTCTCGCCAAAAGCCCCATGTTAAATTGGCTATCCCGATTTCCATCAGTAATGATAATCCGCACAAAAAAATTAATCCTAAATACAGGATAAAACATATAGCAATTTGGGAATCAATCCCTTGTGGTTTAAACCCTTCATTTGGTGTATTTCGACTTTCCATTAATTTATAATAAAATTGATCAAAATGCTCGTGGAAATCCCTGATACCAAATTCTAGTAAATTTTGATATGCCTTTCGTAGCCTCCCCGCAAAATATCCACCAAAATATGTGGCAAAAGATATTTCAATTTCGTTCTTTTTCCTTGTGGAAAAACATTTGCAATTCTGACACTCCCGATTTAAATACGCCAAATGTACTGGCATTCTTTTTGATTCAAGTCGATGAGTTAATTTAGCATTTGGTCGGGTTAAAGATTTAGTCCAATCAGACTGATTAACCTCAATATATTTTGATGCATTTCCCTCAAAACCTAGCCCCCTTATTTGCCCAAGTGTAAAATCATAATCTTCATTTCGAAGAAGCGCATATTTGTAACCATTTTGGATTAATTCTTTTAGATCTTGGAATCTAATAGGTTCCAGAGGTAGAGTTAAATCGCAAGTGACATAAGTCTCGTAACAAGCCTATAGAAAAAAAAATTTTATATTTATTAAATTATTACTAATGAATTCTAAATTAAAATTGTACCGTCAAGATAAGTGAGGAAAAAGTCCAAGCAAGAAGTAGGAATTGAAATTGTCCAATTTCTCCTTGTTTTAATAATAAAGCTCCCAATTTGAATAAGTATTCCCTTCCAAAAAATCCAGAAATTAGCACCCAAAATACTAATAATCCAATCCAAGTCCATTCGTCCAATGGTTCTAATAGAGAGCTCCAATTCAAAGATTCAAATTTATTCTCTGCCGTACAATAAGCATGCCCAAATCCCATTGAAATATCTTTAGTATAAAATGGCAATTGGCTAAAAAGGATGACTGGGTAGACTTCATTAAATCCGAGTTTGGAAGTTTTTGGATTAAATATCGTGCCAAATGAAAAATTATATTTTGTCAAAAGATGAGACGCCAATAGGAGCTCGGAATTTGTCCCACTCAAATTATATCTTCCATTTCGGCCTTTTGAAATTGAGGAATTCTGCTCTATTATACTAGTGTAAATTGCGATTCTGACTTGCTCAAATCCTTGAGATTCCAAATTTTTAGCAGCATTTTTCATCAGAGTAAAATTGAGTAATTTTTTGGTTACGATACTCTCATTATGTTTGATTGAAATGTGATTCAACTGAATTCGGTTATATTTTACACGTAGCCCGATATAAAGCTTTATATCATATTTTAATAACTCATTCCGTCCCAGCCGAGTTTCATTCTTTTGGTTGTTTTCAAATAATACAAGATAATATTGATTACCCTGTGAAAAGAGAAGACGCTCATTTTGGAAGTAGAAATTTTGTTGGTAATTTGAAGCGTTTATGAGCGTATGGATCACATTTAATGAATATTGAGATTTACTTGAAAGAATCTGAGATTCATGACATTTTAAATTATATTTTAATTGAATTTTTCCATCATTCAATATTGACTCGTTGTACGAATAAAATATAACTTTGTATTGGAATTGCATAATACGGGGTATTATCAAATTTTCGAGAGATGAGGGGTAAAAATGGCCCCATGTAGAAATCCTGAATAAGAAATTCCGATTGTCCCCATCAAATCTCATATTGATGAAGAAATGTGCAGGTTGGATTAAAATGCTTAGAAAAATTTGTATTAAAAATCCCTTCATTTCGATATAATTTGTATTTTAACTTAAAAGTATAAATTATCACTATTACTCGGAATATTTTAGTTTGGGTTAGCTTGATATATCTATTTGTCATAATATGCAATATTATTGATATATATTCAGTAGATTCAGTTGATATATTAACAGTAGATAATTACAGATTTGCAAATATTGATTTACCTCATAACTTATAAAATAATAATTGGAAAAACACTTAAAATGCGACCTAAATTGCAAGTTTCGGTAAAATTCCATATTATATAATTTTATCAATACCATTCAAGGAGGTCCTCAATGCGAATTAATTGCATTCTTCAGCTTGAAAATAACCGATGTAAACAATCCATCTTAATATCTGTATATGGATCATATATACTATTTTATCAGATTCGCAATAAAACTATGATGCAATATATATCGTAGTTCCTACCTATTTATATGTATATATGATACTATCGTACTTTATGTATAAATATACGTGTAGATTAGAATACAAATTTTTAATTTTTGAAAAAATATGATCGGTAAATTATAAATAGGTTTACTCGATCCATCTTGAGTGAGTGACAAGTTGCATCTGACACAGGCCGGATTCTAAACTTTTGGCATAATTACCCAATAAACTCAATAAATATTTAAGGCCGCGATGATGGGTATTTTCATACTTATTAACCTTGTACTTTGCAGGCGGATTTTGATGTAGGTCATAATTGAATATGAGTAAAAAATTCTGTAATCAAAGAATCCTAAAGCGGTTAGCGGATATGATAATTCGGTAGCGTCTCAATTACTAGTAATCCTGAATCCTATTCCTTACTAACCTAAGATAGTTTTTTGTCCGGCGGCACCCCCATTGTTCCCCTCTATCAATTAAGTCCCACCTACGCAAATGTTTTGATTTTACTGATCCACCACCCATTCATCAATCTAATTGGGGAACAAAGGGATTGATTAATTTCTTTAGGCTTTTTTCTGAAGTTCAAGAATCTTAAAATATACATTTTTTAAATTGTAATCAATTGTAATCAAAGCATATCTGTACTATAAATCAGGTTGCTATAAAATACATCTCATTTCGGGCTGCTTAGTTCACTTGACCTGCAGAGTTCCTTCAAAATGGTGCTCTGGACTTTACTTTTGCTACCACTTTTTTCTGGAGCCCTTTGTCAGTACTCTGGAGATTATTCAAGCTTAAATCCCTCCTATGGAGTTCCTTTGTTAAATTCTTCCGGGTTTGGCGGTTACAGCGGCGGAGGAGGAGGTGGTTATCAGCCTTCTTCATCATATGGAGCTGCCGGAAGCGACCTCCAGGCTGGTGTGGCGAGCTTAGCTAGCGCCTACCATTATAACATAATTCCAGGAAGCTCCACAACCGAAGAAGACTCTGAGGAATCTGATGGTAAATTTTTCTGAAATTAATTCCCGATTTTTAAAAATAAATTTTCAAATTAGATGATAGTGGGACATCAACTCTGGCGTTGGCCGCAGCGGGTATTAAACTTGTAAAAAAAGCTTTAAAGACCAAGGGCCTGAAGAAGGCTATCAAGGTCATCAAGGTCATCAAAGGAGTGAAGGCTATTGGGAAATTCCTTCTACCTCTTCTTCTTGCCCCAATCTTACTCCCGATCTTTTTGATTATCCTGTTATTCCTACCAATTCCAGTAATTAATCCTTCTACCGGTCGGAGGTCAATGGATGACAGATCAATAGCCTTGATTATTGCGGATAAAGCGAGGGGTGTGTTGGAAAGCGACGAGTGTATTCAAAGGTTGAATTGTGAATTGGGTGGGAATAAATGGATAAGGGTGTGGCTCAAAAAGTAAATGAAATTTAATTATCTGTAATGGAATGGAATTAATTTTTTTGTATGGTTTTGACAGAAATTTCAAAAAATCTTTTGACTCTCCTCAAAAGATACGGAATAACTGCTTTGAATTCAAGTGCGGAAATTTAGATTGGATTCAATCCAAATTATTCTTACAATATATGTAGGCCCTGAGGGAAAAAAACTTTTCATTGTTATTTGGTTTTATTCGTATAGTATTGTATAATTACAGTATTTATTTTTCATATTGAATTTTTGGACATGTAATGGAGGGATATTGACATTAGACGGACATACTTAAATAATTGACCTGAGCTGACATAAAGGACATTTTAATTCTAGAGACTTTACAGATAAAAGTTTCTGTTTGGACTGACAATATCGTACAAAGTCGACATTTTGGACTAACACTTATATAATACTTTATATGTAATACTCGTATAATTAGGTATATGATATACCGTATATCTAATAATTAATGAATAAAGCCATATATTTTGCAAGTTAAATATTTTATATATTTACGATTTATATTTTAATATGTCTCTCTAAGTATTATACATGACCCCCCTCCCCATATGGGCTTAATAAGGGTAACTCATCCAATTTAGGAATATTTTCTCCAATTACCGAAAATGTATTCTATTTCTAGATATTGCATTAATAAGGATCATTTACAGACATATCAAAATTTCTTATCGCAAATTTGATTAGTGGGAAACTTTTAATTAGATAATTTATCTGGAATTTAATGAAAATATATCCTTTTCCCAACCTAAGTTTTGTACAAATATATTCCTCATTTATAAATTAAAATTGGCGTTGAATTATTGGGAATTATTGGATAAGTAAATTAAGTTTTAAAATGAAATTATTTTGAAATAATCGATTTTGTCATCAAAATGGGAATGAGCATTATTAAAATTTCTAGATCGAATCCTAAAAACTTTGCAAAAAATTTTATTAAAATATATTAAAAATGATAAAATTCCTCAAATTGAAAAATATCTCAAAATCTGAACCAATTTTGAGACAAAAATATTATAAATTTAAATACTCTCGTAGTAGATCTGTTCGAATATCAAAAACACTCAAATTGTCATGCTTTTGTTATCGAATGGGATACTTGTTAGGAATATCCAACGTAAAAATTAAATATGAAAAAGAGAGTGGATTTTTGAAATATGATATTTCAAATTCAGTGATTCGGAAAGCATTTTTAATATTTCTTTTCTTTCATGGAATTTTTTATACAATATTTAAACTTGTACGAATTCCTCTAGCTTATCATACCTATGGGATTTCAAAAAATTTTGTTCTTCATCTAGGATTTACATTTGCATTATTTTTAAGAGATATTCTTGATTATACTTTTATTATTCATGGACAAAGTATTGCATATTTTCTGAATCAAAGCAAAAGTCTGGCAAAAGCATTAAAGGGTACTAATATAAGTTTTTATTTTTTAAAAATGAAACTAATTTTAAACTTATTTAAATTCTAGACCTAAAAATATCCCATAAAAATTGGTGGAATTTCACTTTCAACCAAATCTACATGTCTAGTATCATCTTTTATTTTTTCACAACTCAAATTTTCAAGGATATTTCATATATTAAAAATCCTTATAAAATAGAATTCCCTTTATCAACTTTTCCAGAAAGTTTACGTGAATCCAACATTCTACAAGGGTTATTATTGGTATTGGAATTATATTCAAATTTGACCATTTCATTCAAGTTTTTTATGACTGTGGAAATTTTTCTAAGCTATTTGCAAATCTTCAAATACATTCTAACTCAACTTAAGGGAAAGTAAGTAATCCTATTTACAATAATCTAAAAATGTTTGTGTTTTTTGAAATTTTAACAGGCTGGAAAAAGCACGTATTGAATCCCTGGGCGTAATTTGTATAATGAATAGAATTTTTAACCAGCTAATTGGAAATATAACATTATGTACAAATGTTTATTGCATCACAATTATTATTTTAACAATTTCAGTTGTTTGGATATTTAAGGATACATTAGATCTATTCACCCTAGGATTTTTATATGCCTCTGCCCTCATTACCCTCACATTTCTATTAGCTTTAGACATAAATGCATCCAAAATCCTTATTTTAGCGAACAATTTATTCAAGTATACGGATTTAGCTAATTATCCTTTAAGAGGTCGTAATAGAAATATCCGGAAATGGATTTTAATTCGCCCAATTGGAATGCGAATTGGAAGTATCCAAAATATTGATCTTCCCTTTACATTTTATATCATGGACTTTATCATAAATCAAATTCTACTCATTTTGAGCTTATCCTTAGCATAGAAATATTGTATTAATATAAATGAAAATGCAAGTCTTATAATTATGATAATATAATATTTTATAAATGTAATGTCATTAAAATTTAACAAATAATTTCAAATTTTGAAATTCAAAATATTTTATGTATTAATAAAATTTGATAACACAATAAATAATTTAAACATGATAATGTCTCCATTAATTAAAAGATTATCTAAAGATTCTGGATTTTAATAATTTAAAAAATAATTAACAATTATGTTAGTACTAGATCTAGGTAGTAAATGTTGTGTGTTAATAATTATGCAACAATATTAAATTGGATCCTTGAACTAAAATTTTTTATCTCAAAAATTGCAGTCGATGTAAGAATCTAACTTATATAATTTAGTTAATTGAAAGCTAATGAAAAAATTTTTTTTTCTCGAAACTTGATATATTGTATTTTTCGTTTTAAAATTGGCATTGAATTGGGAAATCCTAAGTAAATTATGAATTTTTTAATACTTTTTTAATGGAATTCTTTTGCAATTATTGATTTTCTCACCTCATCAAATTCGGAATAAACATTAATAAATTTCTAGAACCTAAAAAACTTTGCTAAAATAATTCTTAGCATATTTTAAAATGATAAAATTTCCAAAATTTGCTCAATATATCTCAAAATATGAAACAATTTTGAGACTAAAATATTATAAATTTAGATATTCTCGTAATAGATCTGTTCGAATGTCAAAAATACTCAAGGTGTCATGTTTCTGTCATCGAATGGCATATTTGCTAGGGATTTCCAACATAAAAATTAAATATGAAAAAGAGAGTGGATTTTTGAAATATGATATTTCAAAATCAGTATTTCGAAAAGCATTTTTAATATTTCTTTTCTTTCATGGAATTTTTTATACAATATTTAAATTTTTACGAATTCCTCTAGCATATCAAACTTATGGGATTTCAAAGAATTTTGTTCTTCATCTGCAATTTTTATTTTCATTATTTTTAAGGGATATTCTTGCTTATACTTTTGTATTCCAAAGAGAAAGTATCATATATTGTCTTAATCAAAATAAAAGTCTGGCAAAAGCATTAAATGGTAAAGGTTTTTAAATTTTTATAAAAATATTACTAATCCTAAATATATTAAATTTTAGACCTAAAAATATCCCATAAACATTGGTGGAATTTCACCTTCAACGAAATCTACATGTTTAATATAATCCTATATTTTATCACGGCTCAAATCTTTAAGGATATTTCATATATTAAAAATCCTTATAAAATAGAATTCCCTTTATCATCTTTTCCAGAAAGTTTACGTGAATCCATCATTCTACACGGTTTATTATTGGTTTTGGAATTATATTCAAATTTGGCTATAGCATTTAAATTAATTTTGTTCGTGGAAATTTTTCTAAGTTATTTACAAACCTTCAAATACATTCTATCTCAACTTGAGGGAAAGTAAGAATTTACAATAGTACTACTTACTAGTTACTATAATATTTACATATATTAAGGATAAGTATTTATTTACAATAATCTCGAAAAATTCATGTATTTTTTAAAATTTTTAACAGGTTGGAAAAAGCACGGATTGAATCCCTGAGCGTAATTTGTATAATGAATAGAATTTTTAACGAGTTAATTGGAAATCTAACATTTTGTGGAAATGTTTATTGTGTCACTAATATAATCTTATCATTTTCGGTAGTTTGGATATTTAATGATACATTAGATCTGTTCACCCTAGGATTTTTATATTTCTCCGGCATCACTACCATCATATTTCTATTAGCTTTGAATGTAAATGCATCAAAAATCCTTATTTTGGCGAGTCGTTTATTCAAATATTCGGATTTGGCTAATTATCCTTTGAGAGGTCGTAGAAGAAATATCCGGAAATGGATTTTAATCCGGCCAATTGGAATGCGAATTGGAAGCATCCAAAATATTGATCTTCCATTTACATTTTATATTATGGATTTTATCATGAATCAAATTCTACTTATTTTGAGCTTAAGTAGAAATATCGTATAAAAAGGCATTTCCATTCCGGGTGCAGTTTGAGGAGGAGGTAATGCCGTGGTTTAGCGATAAGGATTAAGAATTCGAATGAACTAAAAAACCATTTGCTACTTAGAGTTAGGATTAGCTTAGTATTAATATTCATTATTTAAAAATCTACCTACCTAATATAATCAATAATCAGTAAAAATTAATTAAGTAAAAATCAAAAATCTAATTGTATTTCTTGCCAATACAAATGTATTTGAGCTGTAAAAGATATTAAATCAAAAGGGATTTCTGAAAATAACTGATTAATCTTGAAGATTTTTAAAATATTTATTTGAATTGCAACAAGAATGAATCTAGAATCTAGATATTATTCCAAATGAAATCATAAATATTTATCGTTTTCTTAAGTACTAAGGAGGATGGGGTCCCACTGGGACGGACGAGTTAGTTAATGAGAGTGACATCATTTTGAAGCTTGAAACATGTAGATTATTGCCTGATAAAAAATTTTGTCCAATGGGCACTTTTAGAGG